>QFDX01006300.1:0-14304 GCA_003315875.1 Lactifluus piperatus | reverse complement strand
GTAGTGGAAGCAATGTTGAGGTTTGCGCCGATATTGCCATCCATGCCTAAATGCAAACCAACATGTTGGCAATCGAAGGAGTCCAGCCTGGCGCATACACGCACCAAACAGCATATTAAACTCTGAGATGGCTGGCGGGACAAGCGTTCCACCTGCGACCGTGCCAAGGATCACGTTCGTGTGCACTTGAGCTGCGGCGTCGAGGGAGATGCCAGGGGGGGTGGGAGGTACTTGACCTGGACCTGACGTAAGACTCGTGCTTCCCTTGTTGAGTAGGTTTGCTTTCCCTGAAAACTGGACCGGACTCGGGTTTTTCCCGATGGGCTGCTCAAACAGGTTGATTTGTGTCAGTCCTACGAGCATGGGTACGAAACAAAGCGAGTCAGCTTCCGTACAGTGCCAGAGAGGCAAGGTGATACTGACCCTTCAACGCGTTAGCGACAACGGTGGACAAATTGATGTCTTTCAAAGAGCTGCCGGGCAGCGTAATCGGCGGTATGGGGCCGTCTTGCAGTTTCACATTGAGGCCTTGAACGGCAAAAAAGACTTTACCATCCCTGTAACGAAGAAATCAGCCTGGCTGAACAGCTCTCGAAGAGGAAACAATTACTGCGACGGAGGGACGGCTGCAAAGTTGGTATCAAGCACTAAAGAATAAACCGGGGCCTGAAGGTCGCGAGCCGTAGAAGGCCAGTTGACAGGGGGCGACGGGGGCTCGACAATTGAATGCTCCGATATGCGCGCAAAAGGCACAGTGCCGCACTAAGACTCGGTCAGCGGGTCGGTTGACAGACCGAGTTATAAGGAAGAGCGCACGGTTTCGGGCAGACGGACGATGGTGTTCGTCGCACCACCTTGGAACAGATGGTTGCAGTCTGGGTTGTTATCAACGCACTGGAGTTGGATATCCAGCTTAGTGGCACTCGAATCGCAGCTAATGATTCGCCACCCTGCGGCCGGGGTGATGTCCGAAATCGCGTTGGATGGGCCCCACTGCGTGCATAGTTAGTTCAAGGCTCCGTATGAGTCGCTATAAGCACCAACGAACAATTTGCACAGTTCCGGAAGCGTGAGATTCGGCAGGGATGTCCCAGGAACATTGGCCATGAGTGCATGGCGCAGACCAATCGTTCACAGCTAGAACTCGTTGACTAGCTGCGAGAACGATCGCAGCATGGTAGAGCGCCACCGAGTGTCGCCTGGTGAGGACCATTTGCGCTGCGGATGTATAATTCTAGTCGAGTCTTGGATGAGTACGATGTGAGCACGGATACAAGGCTGGGAGAGAGCAACCAGGCTCAACAAAGGAACGTGGCTGCATCTTCAAATGGCGGGGAGACGGTTGATTATATACGGCAGATGAAGTGCAGAGCTTGGTTCCAAGTTTACCGGTCCTCATCCCTGAACCTATTCTAATTATTTTCCATTGTCAATGTTAGTACTCAGATTATCGGGTGGCGTAGTGGGTCTAGGGGACATCGGGGGAATCTAGGAAATGTGTCAAGCGTGAGAGTTCCTACTTTGGTGTGGGGTTGCGATTTTCCCGGGCCCGATTTAGTGATTAAGGGGCCGAAGAGGGTGTCATGGCTGCATGCAGTGCTGGTTGTATGCGATATTATGGATAGACGATAGAGGTAGAAAGAGGTGAGGAATAGCAGGAGGCATGATCAGATAGACGAACGAGGAACGTTGTGTAAGATGACTGGTTGGAAATCCGGAATGTTCGAGGGTGTGTTTGAGTGAGCGACTAGGAACATCTGGACGTCGCCGGAGAGATGTGATTGAGCATCGCTGGGAAACGCCATTAAGATCTTGTGAGAGTACCGGAATGCAAGACAAATGGGGATTCAGATACCTAGATGCTATGCAATGATGGTTCTCATGATGCCACGGTCGCGAGTGAGACATAACGGTGATCAGTTTCTGCCTGAACGCCAGATGTCAAACTGACATGTCGTAATTCAGTTTTAGTTGTCATCCTGAATAATTGTGATGCCACTAAGCAGCGCTGGAGGACCGCCGATACAAGCGTGGAGTGACATCGCTTGGGACCGGGTATAAGATGCGCTTTAAGCCACCGGATGCGATACACAGAGCTGCGGACGTGCCTGCAAATCAGTTGTGTATACCGAAAGCGTGGGCACAGCCCGAGTTTCCCGAAAGTGAAAGTAAATGGATTCGACGTACGAGTTCGGCAACTAGATCTAAAATTTGTGATTTCTCCCGATGTTGGGGCATAAAGACGTTCGAAGGGCATCTTGGACAAGAAGCACAGATTATCAGAGACTATCTGCAAGCCTGACTACATTCTCGAGGTTGAGTAGATGCGACAAGGTCGGTAGATGGTGTGAGGAATTGTCGGTGTGCGGTGGAGATCGTGTGATTTGGGTTGTTACGTTGTGCGTCGTGATCGTGTGAGTGCGTCGAAATCGCTTGCTTATGTCATTTATACAGAGCAATGGTTTACCGTTTGCCGTAAGTACTGCTCCCTTTTTTTCTCACTTTCTCTCCTTTCTCCGCCGTCCAGACGACTTTGTATGACAGACCTGGATATTAGGCGGTACACTTTACACGGAACGACGCGCGCGAGAGAACTTGATTCTCGCTTTCTGGTGTGTATACCGGGGCTCTGGAACGTCTCTGGGAATGGGAATCTCAACAGACCATGTACAATACCACCAATACTGGTATTCGGTACGTACGTACGTACAGTAGTTTTACTAACATTAAAGCCCGCTGTGATCGTTCTCGTCCCTATGATCGCCGCTCATATCACCCTTCAGGGTCGAAGTACGCCATTTCCCGCGCCTTTTTGTATTGGAGTTTCCAGCTCAGCGTCAATATTACGCCATGAGGCCAGCGTTTTGTAACGGTTGCGCGATCATAACGCAAACTAGAACTACCCTTCCAGGGCGACATGCGTGTTCGTCGCGATAGGTTCCCTCCGTGTCGGCGAGCAGTACTGGAAATCCCACCATACTATATACTCTCCCTCAACTGTACCGAACTACCTTCAAGTGAACTTTTGTATCGGTATTGTTTTCCTAATGCCTTCCTTGTTCGGTCTATGCTTGTGCTTATAATTAGTACGTTAACAAGTTACACAGTCAGGACGACAGAGATGACTGTCCGAGGGTAATCACTGCAGTGGTTATGATGCTGCTGATCCAGATGGGCAGGGCAGTAAGGGCGATCGATGTATGGCGCTATGTGCATTTACGACAGGGTTAATAAGAAAGAGCATTGCTACCTTATTTGTGGGAAATTGAACCCACATCTTACCGGTCAGTTACGTGGGTGTGTACGTTAATATCTTCAGGTGAAAGGCAGATGGTGAGGATAACCGATTACGAGAGTAGTCACTGGCAAACGCGTCGCGATTCACACGCATAAAGCTCACGCGACGTTTGTGCTGGGTCATGTCCATCCCACGCCGCGTGAGGGGTCGTATTGTGTTTTCTGAGCTTGCAGATCACTTTAAACAAGGATGGATTCGACGTCGGTTGACAAGTTGGACCGGCTCCGGAACCATGCGTGGATGTCGGCCTGTTCCCTTGAGGCGTGCCTGAGCCCTTCTTCGTAGCTCTCTCCGGTGACCCCAAAGCCCCGCAGCTTGTGACTAGGTTGGACAAGGGCTGACTGGGAAAATGTACGTAGCGATGTCGCCGTACACGTTCGGGTCATATGTGTCCGGATCGTTGTCACTGTATGCACCGGGAAGGATACGGTGTGCCAGTGGGTGAGCCCCCAACAAGGACCTGCGTGCAGGACGGATAAAACTCGGCGCTACCGAAAGTCACAGCAAGGTGGAGGGCAATAATCTCATGAGGGACCAGGTAACCGCCTGGAGAGACCGTCGCGGGAAGCGTTACGGAGATGGGTTTGCAATTAACTGTCAGGTTTTCACGCCGGGAGAGTAGGTTAGGTAGGAAAGCACGCGGGAAACAAGAGTACGCACTGACGTCCAGCCGGTACCAGACAGACCCATCCGGCTTCTTGCCAAGCTGATGGTCGATTTTGAACTAGTTTGCCATTGAACAGTGAACCTTTAAATTTGTCACAGGTGGTAGTGTTGAATGTCGCCATATAAGTCATGATTGTGCAGGTATGATGACCACTGCTTCCAAGACTTCTCCATGACAGAGCTGGGATTTGTGGGAGTGATAATGGATAGCTTTCGCGCGCATTGGGAAAATAGGACAGGGCAAATGGACTAGTCACCGAGGCGTGGGAACAATGACATCAATCACATGCTCACATGGCCCCTCTTCTGCGTCGTTCCCAAACAAACTGGACTCCATCTCATCATGTCAACCACCAGCACTGCTTCTATGCCATTTGACTCTATCTTGAAAGATCTAGAAGATGCAGATGAATGGAAGAAGTTACCTGGCCATAAGCCCTTAGCAAAGCTCCATGCCAAGTTTTGGGGCATATCTATGGCACTGGAGGAAGAAGCATGGCAAAATGAGCAACTGTCCACTTTTGATCACAGTAATACCTATAACATGGGATATGGCTCAGATGACATTGGGCCAGGTTGTTGTATCATTCACCTCAACAATGAGGACATCCCATACAAAAGTATCTTTGTCCGTGTGAGTCTGTTCATATTCAGTGAAACTAGCATTGTTCTCACAAAGCTGGTAGGCTGAGTACATCCGGATTTATGATTACCTCAAGGAGCTCTATGCCAGATCTTCACAGTTTAAGAAGGCACCAGCAGCTGTAATCACAGGACAGCCTGGCATAGGTAACAACCATACATCACAGCCATTTTACATGTCATTAACCCTCTGTACAGGAAAAAGCCTGTGGATATTCTATGCAATTCGCAGGTGCCTTGCTGAAAAGCAGCCATTTATTTGGCAGTTTCAATTGGTCTATTACTTGTTCTCTGCTGAGGGTGTCTATGAAATGACTGGAAATTTCCAACGAGCTTCTTTCAAGAGCTTTGTCTGGACCCTCTGTGGTTCAGACAAGTCTTCCAAGGGCATCCCAGAGAGGCTCATCTGTCTTGGCACACCCTTTTTTGTCATATTTGCCACATCTCCTGAAAGGAAACAATGGGAGCACTTGGACAAGACAGTTATGCCTTCAGTTCTCACCATGAATCCATGGAC
This sequence comes from Lactifluus piperatus, assembly GCA_003315875.1. Taxonomy (NCBI): domain Eukaryota; kingdom Fungi; phylum Basidiomycota; class Agaricomycetes; order Russulales; family Russulaceae; genus Lactifluus; species Lactifluus piperatus. Next base: position 9,181 of record QFDX01006300.1, on the reverse strand, counting down.
ACGAAAGGAGATCCATCTGGTGTAAGTTATGTCCAATGTTGTACATACTAGTACATGAGCTCATGCATTCCAACTTCTCAGTGCATTGCTGCAACAGACTATTCCTGACTTCAGTATTATTGATGACACATATGACAGGCTTGGCCCAACACCCCAGCTTTGCTTCAAGACAGCATTCAATCCTCATGAAATGTCCCTGTATAACAAAAAACTTGAACAGGCATTACAGCACATAGAGAAGAATGGTATTGACCTATTGGTGATTGACACCATGTCCTTGGATATGAATGAAATATCCAGCAAGTTATGCCTGGTTCAGCGCAAAGATATACAACTTGATTCCTCCAATTGTGTAATGCCCATCACCCCCTATATACAATCTCGACTTGCCCTTTCTTTGCAGAATCGTGACAGCCACCCTCTAGTTGCCAAGTACTGGAGGATGCACACCTGACAGCTTTGTCAAATGGAATTTTTGCCATTACCATTCCTCTACCAGCTGCCTTCATGCTTTCTCTGTTCCTTCTCCCTCTAATCGTAGTCATACTCTTTCCCACTTCTGGCTATTGTAAATTGTCTTATATTCTACTCGGTATCATTGGACAGTGTACTACTAGCGTTGCGGACCATATACAAGTCCTATGTACCTGTTTTCAATCCTGAATTCATGAAGTGACCAGCAGCGTAATGTCTTTGCCCGATGCTGAACTGCGCCAATGGACTAGACTTAGGCCTTGTCTCATCCTCTTGACCTTTCATCTCTGATCTCTCGAACATACGCGCGTATCCCGAGGGGTACTACACTGTGTCCAAAGTGGGGACAGCTGTCCCTGCTCTGAGGTGCGTCCGGTGGACCTCCAGTAAAGTAGTACACTAAGTAGTTACACAGCAGAGACGACAGGAACGACGAGGGTAATCAAGGGTTATGACACGACAAGCCAGAATAGGCAGCAAGGGCAACGTATGCGGGTATAATAGATTTACAACAGGGTTGGTTTAAATATGCGACGTTTTCGTTCACAGAATAAGGAAGAGTATTGCTACGTTGTCTCTGTGTGGGAATCAACCCCACATCTTACCGGTCAGTTATGCGCGTGTGTGTACGTTAATATCTTCAGGTGAAAAGACAAATGGTGGGAAAGTCCGATCAGGAGTGGTGAAACGCGTCGCGAATCGCGCGCCTGAAGCCAACGCGACGTTTGTGCTGGGCCTTGTCGCGCTTTTTGAGCTTACACGTCGCTTTTGACGAGGACGGGTTCGATGTCGGCTGACTGCTTGGGCCGGTTCCGGACTCACTCGTGGACGTCGGTGTATTCCCAGTAGTCGTGCCTGAGCCTGAAGTCCCAGAGCTTGAGGCAAGATTGGATAAGGGCGGACCAGGGAACGTGTAGGGAGAGCCGGGGTCGTACACGGTCGGGTCATAGATGCCCGGATCGTTGTCATTGTATGCGCCCGGGAAGGATACCGTCTGGTCGGGGGTGCCGGTTTGCGAGCCACCGACGAGGATCTGGGTGCAGGACGGGTAGAACTCGGCGCCACCAAGCGTGACGGCGAGGTGGAGGGCGAGAAGCTCATTACGAACAAGGTAGCCGCCTGGAGCAAGTGTCTGGGGAAGCGTTACGGAGATGGATTTGCCATTCACTGTCGAGTTTACACGCCGGGGGAGTAGGTTAGTTTAGGAAAGCACAAGGGGAACAAGAGCTCTACGCACTGATGTCCAGCATGTACCAATCGGACCCATCCGGCTTCTTGCCGAGCTGGTCGATTTTGAACCACTTTGCCGTTGAAGCGTTAAATTGATCGCAGGTGCCGTCGCATCGGGCCATATAAGTAATGATTGCGCCGGTATTATGCGGCCACTGCAGTCAAGGACGAGGACGGGTCTGTGATTAACCAGAGGTTCAAAAGGGCTAGGGAACGCGACTCACGTGTGATCCTAAGGGGTTCCCCCATTCAAACTCCATGACAGAACCGGGATTTGCAGGAGCTACCATGGTGGCTAGCTGGGCGGAGAGCCCGCAAGCCAGATCAGGGTTTCCTGCGCCTTTGACAGGGCCAATATCCGCAACCTGGCGAATGGGACTAGCTGTTGGCTGCGCATTGGGGGCGTTTCCGGTGTAAGAAGTTCCATCTATTGTAACAGATCTGAGAATCCCATGAGCGGCGATGGAAGGAAGAAAAGAAAGAACTAGGGAGAGGAGGAGGACAAAGTGAGGGATCATAGGAGAGCGTGGAATGAGCGGGATGAATTAGTGGTGTCGTGGTTGAATCGGCCTCCTCTTATCGAAAAAAACGAGGCCAGAGGAGGCCGAGCAGCGAGGAGGTCGCTTAGCCTTACGCTATACTTTGGATCCCTCGTTCCCTAGACACGTGGTTACAACAACGAGATGAGCTCAATTGTGTTCTGCAAAAGAATCCTAACTTGACTCCAAGTAACCACGATACTTTGTTTCTCAATTAACGACGACGCACTCTGTGCCTACTCTTTCCTCAGCAATAACCGAAGGTGCAAAGCCAAAAGCGTATTCGACACCTTCCATTATCACGGGATGTACCGCGCCGCAAAAATGCGTTTCACTTTGCCTCGTGTTGACGCTGCCCCTTTGTCCGTCCGCAGTGTGATATAGCATTCACTGTGTTCATGTCTAGAAGGCTGAGATTAGGTCTCGAAAACTGGAACCAGCTTACTAGTTTGTAGTTACGATCAAATCAATTGAGACTTTCTGTACACTAAGTTACGACAAATTATTTTTCGATTAGGTCATAATTTATTTATTTGGACAACATCACGGACAGATCGGCCCGACGGTCTCTTGACCTCCCTCGCATACCCCGTGTAGCCGTAGATGTTGTTACGCTCCCTAGAAGTTTTTCCCTCTAGCTCAGAGCTCAGATGACGAGTCTTTTCGTGACAGAGGATACGGTTATGTTACCGTCACTATACTTAGCTAACGCACAGGTACAATCAACAATATATCAAGCTTATCTAGTGCTTCATATCGCTGTGTCACGTCGAGTCAGCCCCAGGCGTCCATACCAATACCAACTAATTAAGTTATAGGAAATTGTTCGCCTTTCCATTGTTCACTCATCACCCAAACCATTGACTGTGATAGACTCGGTCAGACTCGGAGAACCGTGAAGTGGATCGTGACCTTCACCCTCTTCGAAAGGGCATAATCACCCCTCGTGTGCTGTGCTGCACGTCCTCAGCCTGACCTCGTCAAGTCTCGACCTCTCAACACCAGGACGCTTTCACAGCTGGCTGTACTCTATCTTACGTGTATGGCAGCCTATCGACATACTCACTGTCCGCTTTTACGTCGTCTTTCGTCCACTTTATTCTTCCTTCGCCAATGACATACAGTAGCTGTCAATTCTATTTACCCGACCTCTTTGCAGAGTCGTGTTTCGTACCTTGCATGGCTAGGATTCCCTGCTCTCAGCACTTTGGTCTATATTTGTTCAACATTCTTGCCTTTTCTGATAGATGCGACCTCTTGAGTTTGATCAATTCTGCCCTTCACAGTTACCAGACGTCCCTGTTGGTCCGAGTTACCCTCCTACATTCACCTGGGAGCCATCGACAGGAGAGCGGGCAGGAGCGTGAGTATCACAGGACAAAGGTCTCTTGAACACGGATATGTATCTACACCGTCGATTCCGTCATCTCGCAAGCTCAAAGACATGTCACCTCCATGTGTCATGCGGCGAAATACGGAGGAGGTAAAATCCCATGTGCTAGTACCAACGACTGTACCCGCATGTCTTCACTCGCCAGCGACGAGCTGGTCATGGGACGCGTGTCACGTAGCTGTACCGTCCTCACTACGTTGACCTCATCCCATGCCTCATTGATTGTAGGTGCCCGTTTACGTTGAAGTTTCCTCTGAACCAGTTTTTTTGGCTTTCGAAGCACACAACACAGGTAAAGAAGACAAGCGAACATATCCTAATGCCGACACGTGCCACATCGAAGCCTGAACAAGCATGGGTATTGCACCTACCAGATGCAGCCGACCGCCCTCAAGCAAGGTGGTGGCGGCGACAGTCTGCCAGATTAGCGCTTGTTCGTGGCATGACGGCGCCACATACAGTACTGATCACGAATCGGTATCACTTGATATCATTTGCCTCCCCTTTTCCCCTTTTCATTGTCACAATCGCTCCTATCTCTCCCTCATGGCTTTCACGACGGGACCACGTGCCTGCATCCACTTGCTTCATTTCTTTTTCATTCACGTGTTGTCCACGCTGGACTCTGTTTGTACCTGTATAATCTAATTTCAGCACCTCCATATTATCTTTCTAGGACCCACAATACGAAAATGAGATATGTGACTGGCATTTAATTGCCATCGTTCCCACCGATTTCAGCTGCTGTACAGTAAGAAAATAGGACTGGGTTCATAGTACGATCCGAGCAGTGTCACTAGCACACAAACCCCCTGCACCCCCTGCGCCTCAGAGGGTCCGTCCGCAAGTCAAGATGCCCGAGTCACATCAGAAGGTGACAGGCACCCACGTGTAAGAGACGCCTTTGATTTCCCGTCCGTGGCTGGCCAGCCCAACAGCTCCAATTTCATACTGGTCCGGACGAAAAATCAATCGCCACCACAGGGTTCTTTCTGTTGCTGTTGGGCGGTGTGCCTATGATGGTCCGTGCTGGCTGGCCTGATTTGGTAAAGGGAAATGGAGGGGAAGGAGAGCTGTGTACATATACGTCAACTGGTGCTACTCTGCTATGTGTTCATCGACCCGCTATTTAAACCACATTACCTGTGCGTTTGGCACAAAGACGGTGTCTCGTCCGACCGTGCAAAAATGAAATACAGTATTGAGTTAAACGATCGATCGATCGTTCAAACAAGAGAACCAATTGAACCACTGACCCGGGACACAGAACTGCGATAGCCGGCACCATGTCTGATCCATGACTGACACCATCGGCGTGGATTGCCCACTGCAACACCGCGGTGGTGACAAGGGAATATAAAGTGAACGACAACGCCAGTTGTACCGTTGTTGAAGGATTGTACAGCTCGCACCTGTCCTTCAGTATGGGCAAGCTCAGGCCCAGGTCCAGGTTCCGGCGGGGTTATAGAGTCATAGAGGGAATGGAGGAGGTTGCTGTGCTGCATATTAAAGGGGCGGTGTGTCCGTGGGTGGACCAGGAAGTGCGGTAACCAGCTAGTAGTCGTGCGGGCTCTTGCATTGCGTTCGATTACGAGTTGAGGGTATCCAGATTGCCGAGTGTCACTGGCAACACGCGAATGCGAATACTGTGTCTGTGGTAGTGTACAATACTGTACTGTATGTCGCTGCGTGCGCAGTTGCCTGGATGTTGTCCGTCCCCGTCCACCAACCGGGTAACAACAATGAGGAGTCAAGCTGGTCAAGGTTAAGCAGTGCAGCATATTAGTAGTATTCGCATTTGCATTTGGGATATGAACCTGAATAATTACGGCATACTGAACTGAACCTTAGCCACAGACTAGGATGGATGAGGCTGTGAGGCTGTGAAAGGGGCCGATACCGGATCCGGCCGTTTGGACACAAGTGACCGACCCTAACTGAAACTGAATTACACCCGTAACCCTGCTTGAGACGTTTCTGCTCACACGCTGTATCCCTGTGTTTCTAACCCCCATCACCTTTCTCTCTAAACGCTATCCTCTCTCTGCCAGGGAACTGGTGCGACAACCCACACTGCCCACTTTCCCTCTCAACTTACCCGAATATATTCAGGAACCAACCACTAGAACAGCCGATCCTCTATTTGTAAATCCAAGGATCCGTGCGCTCGCAGTGAACAAGAGCGCTGTCAACCAACAAATGTACTGTCCAAGTATATGTGACATGCATGCCTCTTACGCACATTCCCTGCCTAATATAAGATCAATTACTCTCCCCTCAATCCGCCTTACTCCCATTGATAAACCCTTCCCAGTAAGTCCGTAGCCTTCACTGGCTCATCCCAAGCCAAATTGACCGACATTCAACGTAGATCTCGAAGAATGTGTCCTCACCAATCCCGTCCGCGTTTTGTTATCAGGACAATCAAATCAGTAGTTCGTCGCATATTTTCACAAGCCAAGCGGATACCGAAGGTTGGCCTACCCAAAGGCCGAATGAAGAGGAAGCGCGACCCATCGCTTTTACATAAAGCACAAAAAGAACAGGTTAGGGGTAAGTTTATCTACTGCTCTACCGTCACCGGCGATGCCTCACTGTCGCGCACAGCGGTTGCGAATTGCCAAACTGCAAAAATCGAAAGACTCCCCGACGATATGTTGCTCGAAATATTCGATTGCCATCGATTAGTTGCTCGGGACGACCCATCATCAGGCCCCTGGAAATGGCACCGACTTACGCACGTTTCTCAAAGATGGCGTCGTGTCGTCCTTGCATCCCCTCGCCGTTTGGACTTGCAACTGGTCTATACATACAAGAATCCAGTCAGGAAGACTCTAGATTTCTGGCCTAAGCTCCCTATCGCTATATCATACCCATCATCATACCGACGGCTGGCTCCCGAGGATGAGAATAACGTTATCATCGCACTCAAACATTCCGAGCGTATCTGCGAACTCGATCTTTCTATATCGAGGGCGTTATGGCCAAAATCAGACGTGCCGCTTCGGGCGCAATTCCCAGCACTAGAGCGTCTTCGTCTAAGGTCCCAAGATAAGATAAGGCCCCTTACCCTTCCCGACGAATTTCTGGGCGGTTATACTCGACAATTACGCGAAATCCACTTGGTTAGCATCGCCTTCCCCACATTACCAAAGCGCCTTATTAGGTCCTCGGAGGCGCTTGTCTCGCTGCACCTTGACGAGATACCCACTAGTGGGTACTTCTCACCAGAGGAACTCGCCAAGGGATTGTCCGTTACAACCCAGCTCGAGACCCTTAAGATCAACTTTCTTCCCCCAAACTCCCACGAAAGGATCATAGACACACTTCCTCAGACTCGTGTTGTTCTCCCTGCTCTCACCGAACTTGAATTCAAGGGCAACAGCGAGTATATAGAGGACCTCGTATCTAGGATCGATACCCCTGCTCTTGGACAACTCAGCATATTGTTCTTCGAACAGCCTACATTTGGAATCCCACGCCTCTCCCGGTACATCGGCCGCATAAAAGAGCTCAAGTCACCTTGCCATACGTCCGTCCGCGTTTCGGAAGAAGAACTTGTTGTCAACCACTATTCCCGGAGCACCTCCGGCTCTACCTCGGGGAATTTTAAACTACAAATCTCATGCGATGACCTAGATAGGCAGGTGCCCCTGTTAATCCACATATCCAGACAACTCTCCGATCTTGTCTCTGCTGTGGAACGATTCAGCATCGAGGCGTATCCTCAACTCTCAAGCTGGCTAGAAAGGGAGGAGATGGACTCGGCACAGTGGTTAGAACTCTTCCGGCCTTTTAGGGGTGTGAAGCGGTTCGACGTGACTGGTTCGCTGGTTCAGAGCATCGTGTCGGCTCTGGAACCGGTCACAGGTGAGCTGGCCCGAATCGTGTTACCAGCATTGCGCGATCTATACTTGATCGACTATAAGATATCGCGTACATCCATGGAGCAGTTCATTGATGCACGAGAATTTTACGGCCGCCCCGTATCGGTGCACTATGAACGTCCAAGCGACGATGATTAATTGTATTTGTTTCCTGCTCGTGTTTCCCTCGTTATTAGTTTGGTTCTGGTCTTTTCTTTTGGGTTGACATCTGTGCCTGTTATCTGGCCGCCATCTGTCCTTACGCTAGCTGTTCTGTATTATCAACGTAACCCTTCGCACTGCGACATTACATACTCGTCTGAGTCCCGTGGAACCGTATTGGGAAGAATCAACTGTTTGGTCGGTCTCGCGACAGTCACAGTGAAGCGTCAAGCATGTCAAGTTCAAGCTTTCAAACTTTTCAAGGCTTGGCACCACGTGGCTGACCTACTACGGTCCTGCAGGCGCAGCGTAGAAGCTCTATTCCCCGTGTCATCTCGTACGGACGAAATATTGTAGGAGAATACATGCTATCGATGTCGACATTTACCCTGGGTGCCGCGAAGGCAAAAAAACAGTTCAGGATCATTTCTTTCGTGGTGGGAAACGGCGGCAGGCGACTTTTTTTTTTCTTCTTCACCGAAAGAAAGTTTTTTTTTTCTCGAATATGAAAAAAAGTGCGCCCTCGATAGACCGGGGTCGCCGTTCACACCTGTGCCCGGAGCTGATCAGGAAGTAGATATTTCCCATTGGGCAGCGACAATCTGTACGAGATGTCGCAGTCAACCGGCATTATTTATTCAACTAAGCGGTGACTCGCGCTCTCCTTGAAAGAGAAAAAGGAAGTATTATGAAGGCGCCAACTGCCAGCGATGACAGGGATGCGACACGGGTGATGGATCAGTAAGTATTGGTCCGTGACAAGTGGAGGCAGAGAGGGATATATAACGCAGAGAAAATTTTTATCATAAAGGAAGAACAAAACTAAGATTATTAAGGAAGGCGAGGATGTGAATTCGAAGCAAGGGGAAAATAAGCATGCACGCGGAACAGCAGCAACAGCACAGCACAGCACCGCGGCCCGAGGCGTGAAAAGCGTTAGCCGAGGTGGCACTACATTGCGGGGTGCTGCTGGGCAAGGCCAAAGGCACACCCTGGTGGCGCGCCGGGTGCCAGGGGCCATTACCCGACACGGAGGAGTAGAGCTGGGTGTGTGGTTCCAGGGTCTAGACAGCGGACATCATGCATCATGCCCCGAACGAGAAGGATTGTGTAAATATGACACACAAAATGCGGCAAACCATACAATGATACAAACGAGATATAACATAATCAATGCGAGTGCGGCGTTTTGCCTACTAACCGTGACCCTTCCTCTCCAAGTCCACAATACATTGGCAGAACCACAATTCAGGCCTCAGGTTCGCATTGCCAGTGGTACCGCCCACTCGCTTTGTTGCATTTATCCGGGACCAACCACCTCTGAACGTGCAAACACCTTTTTCTTCAATTAAAATTATGACGTCGGCAAAGGACTGCATGGCCATACCCACGTTTCTGATGGCTGATCGACTTGCGGACAGAGCTGCCAATTTTACCCGTTGTTTCGTTCACACCTCTTCCTCGTGTCTGCAACTGAAAATGCAACGCAAACCCTGAAAGATTGTTCGTGGGGTACA
>QFDX01006298.1:0-15226 GCA_003315875.1 Lactifluus piperatus | reverse complement strand
CCGATTGGTCTGCATCATCCAAGTCCGAGGAGGTGGATTGGCTGCCTTCAGAGAGGCGATCCTGTTATGATAATGTATTAGCAAAGTTGTCGGAAAAATATTCAATCGGATATCGTAGCATACAATGTGAACATCCGAGTCTGGTGAAACAGGCCGTCCACCTGTGTTGCCCTGCATCGTAAATGTCTCCTGTAGATAAAACAGATGTCAAATCATAAAAAGACATCAAGTAAATCGTATACAAACCTGATCGGCCACAACTCTTTGTTGTTTTGCAGGCCTCCCGAGATTGGTTTTTGAACCACTGCTGCCAGACTGAGATGAGGCTTCCGAATCTGAGCTAGAGTCTGCAACGTCGCCAGTATTCCCAGCCGAGTGTCTTGATAACTGAGATCTTCCAGCTAGCCTCAATCGCCGCCATTCAGCGAAGTCAACAAAGTAGGTCAGATGATGGGCCTTTCGAGCAGCGGCACGATGTGAACGCTCTGCCCGTTTTGTCCTTGGGCGGCCTTTGCATTTCTGACAATGGCAAGGAATGAGATCACTTTCTTGGTTCATATAGATTCGTGGTCGCCAGTTGAGAACACAAAGACACGCAGTATGGATGAAACAAGTTGTTTGATTCCAAAGATCTATCTAAATGGGATATACGCGACTCACGACTCGTAATACGTGATGCTCGAAAGTATCACATGACATTATTTCCGGAAATGACCAGCCAATCCCATGCGCCACCGGATCTGCCCAAGATCGTCCGGATTCTTCCAGAGCAGGTTTTCACTGGGCATCAAAGGGTGTAAGATAGGGGGTGTACACGTTTCCGCTGCGCAACATGGTCTGGTGAGCTTATCACCTTATCTTCATAGAAGGGTGTGGAGTTGAACCAGACTCTAATCAGGAAATTTAGCGACAGGCTTGCAATACAGATTACCCAACCCAGTCATCAACCGTAAGTACAAGTTGATGTGTCATGACCCGTGATAAACATGAGGACGACACGAAGCCACGGGAAGTGTGATGGATTTCGGCAGATGAAGAGGCCATCTTCGGGCGACGCCAGCAGCGCGCTCGCACACTGTGTTATGCAAGGGCGATGCGTTGGCAAGGAGGAGTGCCACACGTCGCGCACTTTTGGTTTTGACCGCGAGGGTTCTTGCGTATCTGATTTTGATCTCTTGGACGGCTTATCTACTTTCATCTACCCCCTTATCACTTTGAATTATTAGCACGCGGCATCTCTATGCCACTGCGATGCCACCACAAAACCTGCGACAGCAAGGGTCAGATCAAGCACGAAGCGTGGACCCAGCAGGCATAGGCGCGTCGATCGGCGCCGTTGCCTGATAGCCTACATTCCTTTTTCTTTCGCTACTTACAGTTTGTTTTGGGCTTTTCCTTGCTCTTTTCCTATTGCTTACTTAGAGACGCGTGGCGTTGACATAGACCGTCTATATCCTTAGGGGTATGGACTGGAACCTTAGGTACATTGTGATGTAGATAAATGGTCAGGGTAATGACCCTAGACCAGCAACGAAAAAAAGATCTTCTCTCCTCTCCTCCAGGCTCTCTCGTATGACGCGCGAGATTTCATCTGTTCAGCCTCATCAAATTTCTCCAAAGTGGGCATGAAGTTTCCTTAGATGGGATAAAAATGTTGGCTCTGCGTTTATGGCATGGATGTTCTGCACCAAGATTGGCGTGGGGTACATCAAAGAGCTCTCAAAAATGCGCCGCTGATCCATCCGATGGCATTTCCGAGTCAAGTTCTCCGAGGCTCCAGATATTCACCACCAGCGCCATGTCAACATGGCCTCGAACACGAGGTGATATACATCATAAGATCCTATACCGCTGTCGAAATCAGTCGTGACAGCCTTTGGATATGATTTGACACCTAAATGGACATGAGGACAGAACTTGAATATTGCTTGAATCCGAACGTGCCGCCGAACGTTGTGTGTGAGTCTCGTCACAACCGCGGTGTTCCCGCGTCAGGCCGCGTCAGGGCCCAAGTCGCGCCACCTTTCAATTAATTGCGTCCAATTATATATATAGTAATTAAAATGTTAAGTTTCAGTACTTTCAGTTCTCGTATCAACTCTCGAGTAACATCAAAGCGAGGTGGGTTGCCCGGCCCTCTCCACCCAGCAGAGGGAAATATCAGCGACTGGGTGTTGGAACGTTGGAATACCAGCTTCGACGCAACATTCCCAGCAAGCGGGACCGGCATTCTACCCTGGGGCCGGATAGCAACAAGCTTTCAATGACGCACTAGCAGAGTACATTCACTTCGAGATTACATTGAGCGATCGAGTAGACCCATGCATGCGGCCGATTAGAATACATGTATGCGCGAATACGTAGTACCTGTACGGTAAAATATTTAAGCGAATAAAATTCAATAAATGATACCTTCGAAGTAACAAGAGTTTATAAAATTTCAATGTCAGCATACATTGCTTACGTCATTGGGCCCCTGGTGGCTCCGCGGGCCTCGATGGCAGGGGCCACTGGAGACCGGACCTCTTCGAGGAGTTACGTTGTATTATTAATGCGAAACTTCTCTTGGAGCCAACTCCATAAGGTTGATCTCCGCATCGATGATTGTATCCACAGATACAGATATCGGGGAATTATGGTTCCAAAATTGCTCGCGCGAACGCATAAGCATGACGGCCATAGGAAGGGACACTCGAAGTGCTTCTTCGTGCGTTATGGGGCTACTCCTTCTCACAATCATGCAATATGCAAACTTGAGCCACTTCTCGACATCGTACTTGATTGCCATCCCAATCAGCTCAAATGGATCGATCTCATCCAGACGCTTTGTGATTTCTGTAATGGCCCTTTGACGAACTTTATCGAAGATGAAGCGGGTGGAGATGGATAGAAGTGCTTTCCAATCAGCCATGCTTGCTTTGTAGTCGTCGTGCATGCTGACGTCTATGAATCAGTCGACGGGAGAACATCTGCTGATGCGTTTCCGTACGTACCCAAAGTAAAAGAATCGAAGAATATTCTCAATTTCCGCAGTGGTCGTTTCAGGTAAAGTGACGGGGTGCTCATCATCTGAGCCCTCGATACTAACAGTATCCCCAGATTGAGGGAGGGCGAATATATCCCCAAAAAATTCAGACTCTCGATTGAGGAAATGGCGATGGATTTTGTAATTCTTATTTTCTACCTATATAACAAAATATGCTAAAATGTTTAAAAGGGGGGAGGGGCGTTAAGATATGACATGCCTGCAAAACCACTTGCACGTCTTCGAAGTAAAAGGGGCCATGTCCATGTTCAATCCTAGTTCCGAGTCCTTCCACCACTGGTTTACTGGGAGATACTGCAGCTGGCCGAAGTGACATTGTGAAGAGGAGTGAATGTTCTCGCAACTCAGATCCGAATAAGAAACTATATTTATATTTGGGAGAATGACAAGCCTGTTCTCGCGACTACGGATATGGAGAACGGGGCGTAAGCGACTATGAATGCCAATGTTCTGAAGTGGTCAAATGAAAAGGTAGAGAAGCTAAGCTAAGAAAGAAGGCAGTAAAATAAAGCTTTCTACCAAGGAATCTGTCAACATCAGGCTGGCAAGGGCCCTCCAGGCACGCCCAATTTCACAGCGATTGCCCGATCCATGATTTCACGAGCTTATTTACAGTCATCGACACCACACCATTTCTAGTCTCGTTCCCAGATGTCCTATCACTCACGGAACAATCCGACTGGCGTCAAATCGTAGTGTGAAAAAGAGTGAAGGCCGTTCGTTGTCGGACGTCTGTCTGGTCCGAGCGGGTGTGGGTAAGTGGTCACGAGACCTTGATGTTGGAAAACGTGCGCGCACGCGACGTTGTTCATGTCTGCTCCTCTTGATCCTCTCACCATCGCTCGGGAGTCTGCCTCAAAGACTTGGAAATACAATTCCATTGCAACCCGACACTTGGAATGAATATCAGCTTCGGCGAGGCACGACATTCCCAATAAGCGGGACCGGCATTCGACCCCTGGGTCGGATAGCAACAAGCTTTCGATGACGCAGAGTACATTCACTTCGAGATTACATTGAGCGATCGAGTGGACCCATTTCCTTCCATTTTACTTTATGCACGCAGCATGCATGCGCGAGTACTTACCTATACGGTAAGATATTTAAACGGACATATTATACCTACAAAAGAGTTTATAACATTTCAAATGTCAGCATACATTACTTACCTCATGGCCATGCCTGCTGGTGGCTCCGCGGGCGCCGTAGGTGTCACTGAAGTTACCCGACCTCTTCGAGGGGTTATCGCTGTATTATTATTCGGAGCTTCTCTTGGAGCCAACTCCATAAGTCTGATCTCCGCATCGATGGTTGCATCCACATTTCCTCGGGAAGAAACGTGCGAAGATTGGTAGGAGGAGCCATACTTCCAATATTGCTCGCGCAAACGCATGAGCATGATGGCCATTGGGAGAGGGACTTGAATTGCTTCTTCGTGCGTTATGAGGCTATTCCTCATCACAATTCGGCGGTATGCAGGCTTGAGCCACATCTCGACATCGTACTTGATCGCCATCCCAATAAGCCCAAATGGTTCGATGACATCCAGACACTTTGTGATTTCTGTAATGGCCCTTTGACGAACTTTTTCAAAGATGAAGCGTGTCGAGATGGATAGAATCGCTTTCCAATCAGCCAGGCTTGCTTGGTAGTCGTCGTGCATGCTGACGTCAATGAACAGTCGACGGGAAAACGTCTGCTGATGCGTTCCCGTACGTACCCGAAGTAAAAGAACCGAAGAATGTTCTCAATTTCCGCAATGGTCGTTTCAGGTAGAATGATGGGGTGCTCATCATCTGAGCCCTCAATACTATTAGTGTCCCCAGATTGCGGGAGGGTGAACATATCCTCGAAAAAAACCGATTCTCGGTTCAGGAAATGTCGATGGACTTTGTACTTCTGATTTTCTACCTGTATTAAAACGTATGATAAAATGTTTAAGGGGGGAGGGGCGTCATGATATGACATGCCTGCAAAACCACTTGCAAATCTTCGAAGTAAAAGGGACCATGTCCATGTCCAGTTACAATTCCGAGTCCTCCCACCACTGGTTCGCTGGGAGATATTTCAGCTAGTAGAAATGACGTCGACATCGCAGTAAAGAGGAAGACTATCGGTCGTGAAGATGAGTGAAGAGGGGGATAATTAAATAGTCACAGGGCAGAGGGTCATTGACCTGGCACGCTTACGGCGTACTTTCCCTGATAGCACATAACTGGTCAGAAACAATGTCCGCTGATACTCGTGAGATTAGATGCACCAAGCCCTGCTCAGATAGAAACGAAGCGGGCACTTCTTTGAGCCTTCCGCAGCAGACGTACGTCATGGTTCAGTCGAGGTATTCACTAAAATGGCAATGCAAGGCCCAGGCGTTGCTGGCGCCGGCCCGGGCGAAATTGACAGATGATGAAACTCGCCTTTTGATAGTAACGAGTTGTGTTTATTGAAAGCGGATGATGTTGACCAACTGCCATCAGAACTGGATACTAGAACGGCATATCGCGATGATAAAAATACATTCCGTGGCCCCAAATATGTACAGCACATACAACCCACTTTCGTTCCTAATCCTATCAACGTCACACACTCCTCATCCCGATGCTCTGTACTGACCCTGTATGTTCTTATTCCCCGACGTGTACAAGACACTTACTCATCTCGTAGCCCGACTATACGGAGCCTGAGCTCGACCATCATCCCTCATTCTGGTTCTCAAATGATTCTGTAACCTTTTGCGTATGCACACCTACCCATCAATCGCCATGCACTGCGAATTCATGGTGTTTGCTAACTGAAAGGTCGAGGATACTCTTTTCAACGTACACGAATACTTCTTGTTTAATTACTCGTCTGTGTTCCGGCGCATACTCCGGCAACACCACGACAACAACGGAGACGGAGTTACAATATATCTGGACGGTGTCACTATCCTTGAATTTGAGTCTTTACTCACATTCTTCTACGAGAGGTATGTCGATTGCGCTTGGCGAGGTAATATTAAGGCTCTGCAACTTTGCTTTGGTCAGTTGCCAAGAAGGCTTCTCGATGCCTGTTGCGAATTGGGTGGCACTACTCGCCATCGCCCATAGGTTCAAATTTACAGACGCCGAGTTCCGCGCACGGCGCGAGGTATTCCAACGCACACCTCCTCTCGATCCTGTGAGGCAAATTACCATCGCCGAGAAATGCTCGGTTCCGATCAGCTTCATTGTCCCGGTACTGGAAGATCTCGTCCAGCGACAGGAGCCCCTTCGCGAGATTGAGCTCGCGGCTATGTCCAACGAAATGGCAGCACGCCTTGGAGTGGCTAGAGAGAGGTACGTACGCGAGTCATCGAGGGCGTTTGCCAATGAGAAATGGTTGCAACGGGTGGCAAACGACATCGTGAGGTCGATGTGGCTTACTGGGAACGCATCAGAGTCTGTGTGACGGGTGTGCTTGCTGATGCTGATGCGCTGATGGGCCGAGCCGCCCCTGCCAGTTATCCAACTAATTCCCCATAGTTATTAATGACTTCCTTCGCGTAGATCCATTTGTACTACCCGAGAGATCGTCTTATTGCTGGAGGTAGTTTACTTTTACAACAAGTGTTGTACTACATAATTAGTCCCAAAGTCTATGCAATGTGAAATATGAATTTTTATTGTATTTACAGAGGGAACCATGATGGGATGCAAAAAGCTATGCATCATGAGAAGCAAGTATATTCCCTGGATACTTGATGATCTCTTGTCTTGCGGCAGATCCCGAAAGCCTATTTAAACACTCGTTCTATCTGATATGACATCGCCTCTAGATTTGTATACTGTAGGGCTCAGATGTGCTGTGGTTCAACATGTCAGTCCGTATATGGCATCTATGTGACTGCGGAGATCGCTGCGTGATGACAAGAACTCAGAAACCGCGGACCTCGAATTTTGGCCAGCACGGTGTGTCGCCACCAACTCGGACTCAAATATCCCAAATCCCTGATTTTACACCTCATTCCTCTGCTGCGCCTTGAATCGCAATTACGTTCATGAGGCACTGGCTTGCTGTCTCATCTAGGGGAAGCTTAAGGTCGTCTTCCGCAGCTAGTAGAAAGGGTGCGAAATAAGGGTTCACGAATCTCTCTGGACAAATTACGAATCGATGCTAATCAGATGATAACTGGTCTTGGGCGACCAGCACCAGAAGGAAATCTCTTGCTTTTCCTACTATACCACGAAATATTTGCAATCTCAAGTCATCGCGGGCTCAAGCTACGTTCTTTGGTACCAACTGGCACCCACAGTTTGTCCAGGGCATTGACGACTGTGATGCCACGAGGGACGTTGAACGACCGACCCACTATCCCGACAGGCTCCTGTATGGCCGTGACTCTTCAGTTTGCATAAACCGATTTCTTATCACATCTCGGACATGGTTGGGTACGAGCGCTTTCTAGCCAAGTCCCTCGCAAGCTTGCCCCTCCACATGAGTGTAATCTATCGACTCGGAAATTGCGATTCGCGCAATCAAGCCTGACCCTCACAGCTCCGGGCGCCAGCTGAGAACTTTTGCAACATCCGAGTCCAGTCGAGATTGGCCACCAGAATCACCGATGGCGCTGGACTTCCTATCTGGGGCTTCCCTGTTTCCCAATGACATCTCGCTTATCATTCCTTGAGATACGTTGCACACCTTTACCTCTATGAATCTGGGCATCTATTCTCATCTCATCGTGGAGAGAGTTGTAGGGTCATGGATAAGCAACTGCGACGTGTCACATGCGTCGCTACGCCAGTGAAACGGTCTCTTGTTGCTAAGGCTGGTTACTCCGAGTCCCCAGGTGCTAATATGAGCTCCGTGTGTCCATAACCGCCCAAGAAATCACAGGCCTTGAGTGGGCCTCAGCGGGGTATGTAGCCATACTGCCTGGACTGAGAGATCGCGGAGTCTTAGTCGGTGGATTCAAGTCCAACATCGTACAGGCCAAGGTGGAGCCAAGGGACTTGACAGTTTCCACCGCTGCTCGTGTCGTGACATACACGAGGACGATACGAAGTCGCGGGAAGTGGGCATGAAGTTTCATTAGATGGAGTTAAGGCTGCACCAAGATTTGGGTGGGGTACATCAAGGAGCTCTCAAAATGCACCGCTGATCCATCCGATGGCACTTCAAGCTTCAAGCTTCAAGCGTCAAGTTTTCCAGAGGTTCAGCAGCTCCAGCACCATGTCAACATGGCCTCGAATACAAATCATAAAATCCTATATCTCCGTCGTAATTAGTCGTGACACTCTTTGGGTATGATTTGACACCTAAGTGGACATGAGGACTGAACTTGAGTCCGGTGTGCCGAATGTTGTGGGAGCTTCGTCACAACCCGCGGTGTTACGTCAGGCGTCAGGCCGCGTCAGGCACATCAGGGCCCAGGCCACCTACACCTTTCATTGCGTCCAATTAAAGTATTACATTTCAATTTCGTACAATCTCTCGAGTAACGTCAAAGCGAGGTGGGTTGCCCGGCCCTCTCTCTACCCGGCTGAGGGGAATACCAGCTTTGGCGCGACATTCCCAGGAAGCGGGACCGGTGTTCGACCATGAGTCGGATAGCAACAAGCTCAGAGTACATTCGCTTCGAGATTACATTGAGCGATCGGGTAGACCCATTTACTTTATATGCACGCAAGCAGATTAGAATACATACATGCGCGAGTACTTGCCTGCACGGTAGGATATTTAAACAGACATAAACCTTCGAAATAACAAAAGTTTATAACATTTCAATCCATTGGAGGTGGGAGGTCGGCTGACTCCGCGGGCCTCGATGGCAGGGGCCCCGAACTCATTGGAGTTGCTCGACGTTTTCGAGGAGTTTTCGTTGCATTATTAATGCGAACTTCTTTTGAAGTCAGCTCCATAAGTCTGACCTCTGCATCGATGATTGTATCCGGAGATCCCCGGGAACTAGTGTTCGAATATTGGTAGGTATTAGAGGAATACTGCCAATATTGCTCGCGCGAACGCATAAGCATGACGGCCATGGGGAGGGGGACTCGAAGTGCCTCTTCGTGTGTTATGAGGCTATCCCTCATCACAATTCGGCGGTATGCAGGCTTGAGCCACATCTCGACATCGTACTTGATCGCCATCCCGATAAGCCCAAATGGTTCGATAACATCCAGACACTTTGTGATTTCTGTAATGGCCCTTTGACGAACTTTTTCAAAGATGAAACGGGTGGAGATGGATAGAATTGCAATCCAATCAGCCAGGCTTGCTTGGTAGTCGTCGTGCATGCTTACGTCTATGATCAGTCGACGGGGAAATGGCTGCTGATGCGCTTCTGTACGTACCCAAAGTAAAAGAATCGAAGAATATTCTCAATTTCCGCAATGGTCGTTCCAGGTAAAGTGACGGGGTGCTCATCATCTGAGCCCTCGATACTAATAGTGTCCCCAGATTGCGGGAGGGTGAACATATCCCCGAAAAAAACAGATTCTCGTTTCAGGAAATGTCGATGGACTTTGTACTTCTGATTTTCTACCTGTCTTAAAACGTATGCTAAATTGTTTAAAGGGGGGAGGGGGATCATGATATGACGTGCCTGCAAAACCACTTGCACGTCTTCGAAGTAAAAGGGACTATGTCCATGTTCAGTTCCAATTCCGAGTCCTTCCACCACTAATTCACTGGGGGATACTACTACACGTCGCAGAAGTGACATCGCAGTAAAGAGTAAGAGTATGGGTTGTGAAGAGGAGTGAAGAGGGGGATAGTTAAATAGTCACAGGGTAGAGGGGTCATCGACCTGGCACGCCTACGGCGTACTTTCCCTGATAACACAGAGCTGGTCAGAAACAATTCCCGCTGACCGCTGATACTCATGAGATTAGATGCACCAACCCCTACTCAGATAGAAGCGAAACGGCACTTAGTCTTCCGCAGCATACGTATGTCACGGTTCAGTCGAGGTATTCACTAAAATGGCAGTGCAAGGCGTTGATGGCGCCGGAAATTTTGACAGATGATGATGATCGCCTTTTGGTAGTAAAGAGTTGGGTTCGTACGAATTCCGCAACTGGAAGTGGATGATGTTGACCAATTGCCATCTCATGATCAGCAGGTACACTCAACTTGAATCTGTTTTCGGCGAAAGAGAACGCGAGAACGGGCTGCAAGCATCTTGCGGCAGATCCCGAAAGGCTATTTAAACACTCGTTCTATCTGATATGATATCGTCTCTAGATTTGTATACTGTAATGCTGCGGTTCGACAGGTGAGCCCGTATATTGGCATCTGTGTGACTGCGGAGATCGCTGCGCGATGCTAACACTGGTGGTCAAGCTGCTCAAGGCTCAACTCGGACAAGGACTCAGATCTCAGAAACCCCGGACCTCAAAAGGCCTCAAATTTTGGCCAGTCACAGTGTGCCACCACCAACTCGGGCTCAAATTCAAACATCCCAAATCCCTGATTCTACACCTCATTCCTCTGCTGCGCCTTGAATCACAATTACGTTCATGACGTACTGGCTTGCTGTCTCATTTGGAAGCTTAAGGCCGTCTTCCGCAGCTAGTAGAAAGGGCTTTTTACGAAATAAGGGTTCACGAATCTCTCTGGGCAAATTACGAATCGATGCTAATCAGATGATAACTGGTCTGGGGCGACCGGCACCAGAAGGAAAGTGTCTTGGTTTTCCCTCTACCACGAAATATTTGCAATCTCAAGTCATCGCGGGCTCAAGCTACAGTACGTTCCTTGGTACCAGCTGGCACCCACGGGTCTGTCCAGGCCATTGACGACTGTGATGCCACGAGGGAGTTGAACGATCGACGCACTCTCCGACAGGCTCCTGTATGACTGTAACTCTTCAGTTTGAATAAACCGGTTTCTTTATCATATCTCAGACATGGTTGGGTACGAGCGCTTTCCGGCCGAGTCCCTAACAAACTTACCCCTCCACATGAGTGTAGCCATCGAAATTGCGCTTCACGCAATCAACCTTGACCCTCATGGTTCCGGGGGCTAGCTGAGAACTTATGTAACATCCGAGTCCAGTCGAGATTGGCCGATGAGGGAAGGACAACGAAAGTCTCCGTGCCATAAATTTCCCAGGCGCCTCACTGGGCGATGCTGGTGGATGGAGATGCAGAATTGGTCTGACACAGACCTAGAGATAATATCAAGACTTCAAGTTCTGCAGAACATGAGAGTTGAATTAAAAAGGGCTTCCACCCTGACGTTCAGCAAGTCGGGAATTCGTTCGTGAGAGGATGAGAGTTCGCGCGAGAAAACACCAATACACGATTGCAAACGTGAAAGATTCGATAGCTGCTCTGCATTTATGACAAAAAAATGGGGGCGTGCAGTACAAGTCACTAAGTAAACTACACATGATCGTCCCAGTGCAAATGGATCTGTCCGAAGGAAAGCTGGTAATAACTTGGTTTCATGAAAATGTTGTACACTGGCTGAAAACTACAGGGAACTTAGTCGGGCAGAAGCCACCCATCACTTAGAAGAAGTCGATGCCTCCTCCGTAAGCCAAACTGACTTGACGATGTCCTTTGCCGCCCGTTTCAAGAATCCCTCGCTGGCAAACATCCGCGATGACTCACGCACAAACTTCTCTCTCGCAACTCCAAGGCGCGCAATCATCTCACTAGACATATACACGACCTCCGTGTCGAGAAGGGGTTCTTGGCGCCGGACGAGATCCTCCAATGCCGGGACAATGAAGCTGATCGGAACCGAGTATCTCTCGGCGAGGATAATACGCTTCACAGGGTTGAGAGTCGGGCTGCGCTGGAATACCTCGCGCTGTGCGCGGTATTCGGCATCTGTATATTTGTAACGATGGGCGATGCTTAGGAGCGCCACCCAATTCGCAACAGGCATGGTGAAGCCTTCTTGCCAACTAACCGAAAAGCAAACATTGTCGGAGCCTGAAACTCACCTCGCCAAGCGGCGTACAGTAGTCGACGTACCTCTCGTAGAAGAAGGTGAGTAGAGATTCGAACTCGAGGACAGCGACGTCGTTCAGATATATTGGATCTCCATTTTGAGTACTCTTCGCACTGTTATCGTCGCTGTTGTTGTTGTTGTTTTTTTTCTTTTTTTTGTTTCTTTGCTTCGACTCGGGCGAAAGTAGGTCCCGGAATACGGACGAGTAATTGGACAAGAAGTGCTCGTGTACTTTGAAGCGAGTATTTTCAACCTTCCAGACAAATATCAGGTCTTGGAGATCGATAGGTAGAAATGTGGCACACCTGAACGACTACTAGGTTACTTGAGAAACAAAAACGGGGATGATATTTAGGCTCCGTATAGTCGGGCTGCGGGATAAATGAATGCCTTTCTAGCTTTGTCGAGGGAGGAGGGGACGTACAGGACTGGAATCGAGCATTTTGAGTGTCGAGGTCAAGGTTCAAGTTGAGAAGGCGGTTCTCACACGGGGCATATACTGTATTGCTATATTGGACATGGTCCTACTCAAATAGATCTAGACCAACCACCCTTCCTACATACCACTACCACGGTGTCATTTACAGTCCCATTTTTTGGTGCTACAAAGGTGATCGATACACCGCCATGTTCTTGGCACTCGAGAGGCCATTCCAAGAACTAGGTTGTAGAATATACATATACGAGTAATTCTCAGCATGCGAGAGTGATCGCAGGGTTCGGTGCTACTTCATGTCGCTCCTTGTGCTTCATGGATTTCATCGTACCTCGGGGGTTCCTTCATTTAAGCTCGGCCACCATAAGGAGGCTCTAATATCCAAGTAGCGACACCAGATGGGTCGGCATTTGGTTTTATTCTGTAGTCTAGTACAATCGTGCTGTAGCGCCATTAGAGTCTGGCACGAAGATGAAAGATTGACGTGCCAAAAAAGTACGGAATTGACGACCGAGAGATGGTGTCCATCCTCGACCCTGCTGTCATGACTCTTCTGCCTGATTATCTTCCGTGGTTTCCGTGGTCTGACCTTCCCCAAGTTTGTCTTGAAAGTTGTGATTACACCTTGTACAGACGTAAAAAAGTATCATTCGAGTCTCTTTCCTTTTGGATTGATCCTGGTAGAAGACCGCGCTGGGCACAGAAGAGAGCGGCGTGAGAGTTGTACTTCCGAGAACGTGTAAGCGCGTACTCCTCATTGTCACAGTTCGGACATGCAATATTAGTGTGCGCCTGGATGAAGAGCATATGTGGGTAGAGTATAGGGGAGATACGAGTATTGTCCCGCTTACAAGTGTCGGGTCTTGGCCGAGGTCTGTCGTCACACCAGCTTGCTCTCTAACTGAAGTTCCCAGCTTGACTCTAACAATCTGTGGATGAACTCACTTTGTGATGTTCAAAAGATCGTTCCGGTACACCAGACCGTTTTCCACTGTCTCATCAACGTTTGGGCAGATACGACACGCGTAGACCATAGTACGACGTTGCTGCTCCGCCTTGGGGTAAAGGAGATTGTTGCATTCCGAGCAAAAATGGAGGGATGCCTATAGGAAATGAGTCATGCCTTGCTAGAGGTGATTAAGCTTCACGTGGCATACCATGGTACAGAAGTGTCAGCGAATGCAGTATCTCAGGGATGGCCAAGGTACAACTCTGATAGTTGGCCGAGCGGTCCTCAGCGGACTTGGCGCATCAGCTGAGTAAGCCGCCGCAAGAACAATGGCACCGCCGTGAACAAATTCTGCCTCTCTAACCTTGTATCAAAAACCATGTCATGTATTATCACGCTAACGCAGTGAAAAAGGCGTGTAATCCTGGATCAGGTGCTGCAGTCTCCTCCAAGTCGATGATCTCCGAGTCACATCACACTTAAGCCTTCTAGTTACTCGCAATATCTTGCTACGTCGATTGCTATCGAACTTTATAAAGTACAGAAATCCTACAGTAAGCGTTTTTTAATTCGTGGGGGTACTTCCACTACCCTCTGAATCTTGTTCCATGATCGTGACCTCGCTATCAACGATTTGATCTGCAGTAAGGCCTTGACCGTGACCGTAACCGTAACCGTAGGACTTGTAAAGCTCTTGCTGACGTAGCTGACCCTGATACCGCTCACGCGAACGCGTAAGCATTATGGCGATAGGAAAGGGAAGCTTTGAAGCTTCCGCCTGTGTTATGAGGTCGCTCCTCGTCACGATTTTTTCGTACGCTGGTTTCAGCCACTGTTTGACATCGTGCTTCACCGCTAGCGCAATTACATCAAATGGAGAAACCTGGTCCAATCGAGATGTAATCTCTTCGATAGCCCTTTCACGGACTGCATCGAAAAGGAGGCGGGTGGAGATCGGAAGTAGTTCCATCCAATTGGTCAAGCTGGCTCCGAAGTCCTTGTACATGCTAATCCCCCGAGTCGTGGTCAGTCATAAATACATTTGACCTAGAACTTTTGCATACCCAAAGTAGAAGAACCGAAGAAGGCATTCAAATTCTGAGGTTGTGACATCAGGGATATTGATCGGTTGCTTTTTACTTGTACCCTCTACTCCCGATGAGCGACCTTGCGGGAGGGATAACATATCCCGGAAAAGAGCTGACTCCCGAGTCAGGAAATAGCTGTGTATCTTATATGTCCGCTGTTCTACCTGCGTGCGGCGTGGGATAGGCCTTTTCGTAGAAAAGAGAAATCCTAAGACGATGACATACTCGAAGATATACTTGCGAATCATCAAAGTAGAAAGGCTGTTCTGGAGTGTCATGGTATGAGGGGGGGTGTGCGTCAGGCATGATGAAAGACAGAGGCCTTGAGGCAGAAACATGCTTGTGATATAGTACCAATCGATAGGAACACTGAAAGTGCTGGCGGCGCAGCAGGGAAGTGATCAGATAGCGGAGGTTAGTAAGACAATAGATGCATCATAAGGTCAGTTCACATGGTTGGCTTCGGAACGGAACAAGCACAACGGAACGGAGCTAACGGAGCGCTCAAATCCTCCGAGTCTGATCCGCTCGACCTACACCCCCGCATCAAGTGCAACGCGTGCCCCGACTATACCCTGCAGGAACTTGTACTCGCAGGAACTTGTACTGCCTCTCAGATGGCGGCCTGGACCATTCAAGACTTTCCTAGGACATCAGGAGTGCGCCATACGAAGTCGCCGCTATCTTGTCTTCTCTTTTCCATCATCTCTGCTTTACCGCTGCCTTTAGTCCCTTAGCTGCTCCGCGTTCACTACAGCTTTTGAAAACCAATCAACTCA
>QFDX01006293.1:0-10287 GCA_003315875.1 Lactifluus piperatus | reverse complement strand
TGCGTGAAAGATGTCTTGTCAATGAGGAATCGTGGTACTGCAGTTTGTCCATGAACATGTGACCACAGCGTCTGTTGTACCTGGCGAAATTCCCTAAGCAGAGTAAAAGAATGACAGGCCAAGCCTCAGCCAAGGCACAAAAAACGTACACGGTATCCAACCACATCCAGTATTGGATTCATGCTCGAGGAGGGTTGATGCTGCATAGCGTGATGATGCCGGGCACATTGATGGCTTCCTTCTCTGCAGCCTTTGGCGTGCGCGCAGGGAAAGCACCCTTGAGGCCCGTTGAGGGACTCAGCCGCCATCCGTTCTTCCAAGCGCACATCCGCCGCGAGCTGGTAGAGAAGTCATGCAGCCTCTATAGGCAGCTGTGCCGAGGGACCAGTTAATGCAGCGTGACAGACCAATGATGCATAGGAAGTGTAGTTCGAGCGTCTCGTTGCCGTCTGCGTATACCATCGTGTCCCCGTCTAGATACACAAAGGAATAACACTGTCATATGCGTACACGGGATGAGAGAAAGTAGACGCACGGCATAATATTCATCGAGCTCCTCTAGATGTATCCGTTGGTGCCACCCACCTGCTCCGTTTTCGTTCCATGCTGCACGCACCCTGCGCTGTCGAAGAACTGCCCTGCTGTGTCCAGTTCAATCTTGGGGTCCGTGTATGAATACATGTGGATGATCGCCAACCGAGTCTTCAATATCATACGCTCGAGCCCTGAGCGTGGAGACATGCCACCAAGGGCGGGGACACACAGTTGCGTGAGGAGGATGCTGAAAGTGGAGAGATGGAAGCCGCGCTCTGAATGCTCGGGCGGATGGCAGCAACGAAAGACGCAGACACTACAGTGAGGACGATTGAAAAGATATTTGGTGGAGTGATGTTTGGAGTGGAATGGGGTAGGGATAGAGAGGTAAGCCCACAAGGCTTTGCGGCCAAGTCAGTCAGACTCTTCAGTTAAACCACGCAGGGACACGTGCCCTAAAGGTGGGGTCCTGGCTACGAATACTGGACGTGACTATGGCCGTTTCGTTCCTGTCATACTGTCGGTCCGCTCGTGGATGATACCTTCAAAAAAAAACCGGTGTGAGCCTGAGGAAAGCCTGCTGTTTGGAGGCAAACACCTCACCCCACCACCAGCACATTCTTCATTATCTATTCCTCTCCACACCTGGCACCTAACACATCTTTCGCCTTAAACCAACTCTCGACACAACGCGTTATCCCAAGCCTCGACGCGCCTTTACAAATTTACATTGCATTATCCCGTGACTCGCATCGTTGAGTACCTTACATTTTGTCCTTCTCTAGCGTTTACGTCTGTATTGTCCCCGCCGGTCCAGTACCTATCCACTCGCCGACTTAACAAGAGTCCCATTGCCATCCCTGGCGGGTATCCACCTCCCTATTCTCGGGTCGTCGACGGCCACGATCATGGTACGCATCATGTTGATGTAACATGATATCAATCGGCCCATCGACCACTGCGACCACGATGATCGTTACCTATGCCGGTGCCTGTCCTCTGGCTTACCATGATTTAAGTTCGTTCGTGGCGATGTCCCGACCGGTGGCACGCCTGTGTGCTGTGGCATGGAGCATCCTCTCCCTTTCCTTGGCCTCACCGGCATGTGCAGCTGCAAGAACCTCTCACTGGGAACCTGACTGGCCTGTCCCCTTCCGTGCGTTATCATCCCCTGTCTCCCCCTCATACCTGCACCCTAACCAACTTCCCGTCCATCTTCCTATCCCACCCCCGCCTCCAGCATATGCCTCTCCCCCAGGGCCGTGGTCACCTACTGCGCCTTACCCGCCGTCTATGCCACCGCCAGCTGCACACCAGCGCTACCCCCACGGCATCCGAACAAAACGGTGTACAAAAATCGCCACAGGAAGGCTTCGGTCCACGTGGTGACCGTCGCGTAAATGGAGGACCGAATTTCCGCAAACCGTCATTTGGCGGCAGTCGCAAGCAGCAGTGCTTGTTCTTCCCCTCCGGCCGCTGCAGAAATGGGTGCGTATCTCAGGTTCTTACTACATCCACACTTGGCTGAGGGCCTTGTGCCACTCCCGTCGCAGAGATGGATGTCGCTTCTCCCATGTGTTGGCCGACAGTCATGTAGTTGGGCGAGGCTGACGTCTCCGCTCGTCTCCCCAAAGTGTGCGCTAAACGGCAATAGCCAGGCGAACCTGGAGGAGAATTTAGCCCATCTGTCAATTATAGAGGTAAGTTGATTTTCGGCACAACTTCCTACAGGGCCCTCAACATCCTTTGGGGCCCCTCGTGGCTGCCTCCTTCCTGGCCCATGTCACCTGCTATGACGCTACTCCTGCCACCTACCTCATCTGGGGTGGGGCTACAACGACGACGTGACCGGAATGACCGTGATGAGGACGACACAACCGCGAGGACCGCGAGGAAGACACGACCCCGATGAACGCGATGAGGACAACGTGACTACGATGACGGCAACGGACGACGATGCCACCGCCATCACGATGGCGACGCGATCGCAATGATGATGATGACGTGGTGATGACGGCGGCAGCGATGTGGAGCGGGCATGTACATTTTAATAGATCTTATCACCTTTTTGTACATATATAAGCTATAAACTATTTTTAATTGCACTATGACTGAGAGCCTCGTGAGTGCCTGTGAGCTTTTGACCCTCATTGCACTTTCTGGGCTTTTTGCCTTCTCGATGAGTTAAAAAGGGGCAAAAAGTGCCAAAAGGCCATGAGAGATTTGTTATTTTACTGATGCTGTGTGCTGGTTCACGTATGTCGAAGCTGGTGATACTTCGTGTTTGCATCGCCATGTCATCTTTATATGCGACTTGAATGCGAAGCAACAACACGGGTAAGGGAGCTGCTGGTCATTTGGCGGTGCTTGGATCTTAGACGATCCGCAGGTGTGGGGATCCTCGATGGAGGTAACATCTTTGCCGCACTCGAGGACATGGCTGAGCTGAGTTGATAAACTTACCCTGTTTCTACAATTTCTCGTTTCGATAATTTGACCGTTCTCATTATCAGGCCACCAGGGAAGTCCCTATGAAAATTTATCACATTTTATCGACAAATTCACTTAGGACACAGTTGTTTACGACAATCAATGTGGGTGTTAGGCAAGC
This sequence comes from Lactifluus piperatus, assembly GCA_003315875.1. Taxonomy (NCBI): domain Eukaryota; kingdom Fungi; phylum Basidiomycota; class Agaricomycetes; order Russulales; family Russulaceae; genus Lactifluus; species Lactifluus piperatus. The sequence goes on along the minus strand of QFDX01006293.1, from coordinate 7,142 downwards.
TAATTTGTTAGATTGTACCACCACTGGCAAATTGAGCCCTTTTTTACTGTACCTCGTGGCGGAATTATCCGGCTCCGATTCGCGCTCAGCTCAGGAAATGCTCAAGACACCGATGTTTCTCCTATCTGTGGCTCAGAACCAAGACTTCTTTTTGGTCAAATTATTTCCATCACCGAGTGCTGAGTCCATCTACGGCTCATGGCTTGTACACCCGAAGCAAGAATCCACACCTGAGATTTTCGAATATGTACACGGTGAGACATCCCCATGACTCGCGTGTCCACTCTCGTTTGTACCTTTGGCTTTCCTCTGCTCTCTGCTCATGTTTCCAGGTACACGCATTGTCATGCGAGGTACTAAGCCTCGTTGCACCTACAGATATCATGGCCATTACACTGCGTATCTCCGCCTTCGCCCACATACTTGGGAAGGGTCATTTATCTGAGGTGAGGCCCAATATCCGTATATTGGCAAAGAAGCAACCACTGGGTCTGTAAACTTCCTCACTTGATGGGGCTCTAAGGTTCGTCGACTATCAGTCCAGCCGGCGCCTAGCATATAATATTTTTTTTGGACTTCTGTTAGGACTCGTTGTCAAGAGTTACGACAACCGTGAAGCTGACCCCGACAATGAACACGGAAAGGGTTCTCGAAAGGATATCCTGTCGAGAAATTGAGGGCTATAGCAGAAGTGGTGCAGCCATTCGTCACTCCCTTTAAGTCCGCGCGGTACAGCGAACAGCCATTCCCTGCCGGGCTACGTGGCGAGAGCAGGTATCCTCGGGTAGAGCGCTTGCGATTCTCTTGGAACTTCGTGAAACCGTGGAGGCATCTGTCTTCATATAAAATCAGCTTGACTCGCAGTTGACACCCCGTCACTTTTCAATCTTCGGCTCTTACAACTCACACCGAGACATAGTTTGACCACTGTACCTCTAAGCATGTACCGTCTCGTCTTTGTCCTTCCTCTCCTCGCGACACTCCGCCGCCTTGAGCGCGCCCAACGGATCGTGCTCAGTGAACAGTACTAGGAACATTAATAACTTCACCATGGTTGCTGTCTCCACAGCGAATATCATCTCCACAGCGAATATCACACACGCCACCAAATTATCCCTCGTAGCCCCAATTGCGTCTATCGGTGCCCCTTACCTGGTTAGTCGGCTCAGGGTATTTATCCCATTGCCTAATGCTAACGAACTAATCTGTGTGCAGGCAGCTGGGGTTAACAGTCAATCCTTGTCACATTACTTCACTATGGATAACGGCACGATGATCGTGAATATTGTGAATTCACTGGTGGACATCGTGAGCTACTCGGAGCCCGTAAAACCTAATAGTCCGGTGCAATTCACTCACTTTATTAAAAACGGCCTCGGCAACCCTCCAATTGGACCGTTCTGCGAAACGGTGAGTTTTGATTATTCTACTTCGGCTCGAATAACTCACCTGGAAGTCATCGTGATCGAACTAGCCGAGAATCTTAAATAGTGGCGGCCTCCTCGCGTTTGGGGGTGAAGAAGCATCCTTCTCGTTGTGCCCCGTGAACGACGAACTGGTGTTGGTGTATGATCCTGTGGGGGACGTTTATACTAACTGTGATGTCGTGGACGTCTACATATCAAGGGTCTGTGACAGGGTTGCGGGTTGCTTTTAAACTCATGTTTGCCCAACAAACTGCGGTGGCGCGACAATGTCACACAATTAGTCACATTAGTCACAAATAGTCACCCCTCGACTCCTGTGGGCAACATTTATTTATCAATTTTGAATTTATTCTTTAGTCTCTAGTAGGGCATCTGTACCTAATACCTATATAGACCCTTGTTACTACAAAGTACCAGTTGTCAACAAGCCAAACAAGCACAGAAAGTGACCAAAAGCCGGAAAGTAACTTGCATACTAGACACTTCGACTGGCAGGTAGCGTCCGCATCACAGATCCTCGCTACACTTTCACCAGTCTTGTCCGTTGTCGAGGTGCTCACACTCAGTCACGAGGAGCACAACCGCTCGTGAGAATGCACAACGAGGTTGATCGGACACAGTGGCGCGAACTCCTTAGATTATTCAGCGATGACAGCAATGTGAAGGTTCTTCACCTCGAAAACGGACTTGTCGAAGCACTCTCTCGTTCTCTACGCTCGGAGGATGAGGATATGACTCTGGAGCTCTTGCCTAACCTGGAGGAGCTCAGTTATTCCGAAGGCGATGTGGGTGGTACATTTACCTCAGAACGACGGACAGCAGGCCACACCGTGCGCTTGGATTCGCGTCTTTGATGGCGGGCTTAGCGATCGTGGGAAGCGGCTGAAAGCGGCCACATGCAGTCCACATGCATGGACTGGCGCTGACTAACATTCCATTGCGCCACAATTTTGCGGATGTCATTCTCAGAAATCAGAATTGAGATTCGAAACATCATCATAATAATTAACGCAACTGGCTCTGACCCGTTCCTATTGACGATTTATCCGTCCAGACAGATGTAACGTTCCCAGCGGACGTACCCACTTCTGAGTCTGGCCGATTCGCCTGAAATGTCCTCAATGTTGGTATGCTTATCGATACTGTTAACGGGGGTTCAACACGAGATGGAATACAAGGGTGGTGGAGTGCCTGTACATACAAAAATCAGCAATCGTGCTGAAGCAGACATGTAATGACACCAGACAGACACATTCGTTAAGGTTGCGGTTTTAGAAGAGGCTGTGTTTGAGGGAAACAGGATCAGAAACTAGACCGTAATAACAAGGCATGACGACGAACAGGGGAAAACTAGGGAAGACGTAGGCTGAGTATCAGAAGCTTGGTGATGAAATGTTGGCGCACCGCAAGCGATAAGGCATTTACTAGATTCATGACGAAGAGTGCCCTTTAAGGTATAGTGAAAATCTCGTTGACGAATTACCACAATTGTTCGCACGAGAAGTACATGGCAACTTTCATAGATGACAAGATTTGGTGCGCAGGACAATCGGTTCAACGCATCTTCGCGGACGATCATACTCAGTAGGCGGATACCTCTCCCGAATGTCAACGCCCTGTACAGTGAGAGAAATATCTTAATGTCAAAAATGAGGATTCCTGTCCACGCTAGAGCGCCATCCATTTAATAGAATTATTGGAGGTACAGTGCCAGTGGCAGTTACCCAACAACTTACACAAACACCAAAATCAAAGACATCATAAATCACGCAGGGCACGCTGGCAGGATCTGACACGTGCCCTACAGGTGGGGTCCTAGCTACGAATACTAGACGTGACTATGGCCGTTTCATTTCCGTCGTGATGGCCTATGGCCAGCATAAATTTCCAAACGCATGACGAGATTTGAATACACATACTTAGCGGTCTATGGAAAGAAGACGTACCTATGCATTCGTAATGGACGCTAAGCTAATCACGACGAGAAGAACCAGAATACGGGAGTTTTGGCCATACAACGCATAGACACGGACTAAGCAGAGGGCTACATGGTGTCGATTCTAAGTCAGGAAAGGTGAGACGAGAACGAAGCGATTTAGGACATACCCCCAGCGAGAACCTGCATGATCAACACAAGGACCTTGCGAATCGTTGCGATACTCATGTAGACTATGATAGTGATGGTTGAGTATAATATCTGATGAGCATCTATTATCAGGATGTGCACAACTGTGCCCAGTCAAGCTCAGGTAGAGCTGACAGTATTTAAGATGACGAACGCACTGCAGAGCGCCCAGGAAGGAAATATGATATTACAGACAGAATGTGTCCGAGTCGGAGATGTAGCAATTGAGAAGACAGGCTAGTGTAAGTCATCCCTTGTTCGTTGTGTGGAGGGCAGAGGAACAGAATTTCCCGAGGTAAAGTGAGTAATAGTCATTATACACCAGCACGAGAAACGGGAAAGTGGGAAAAAGACACTCAGTTTGCCTTTGAGGCCAACTTGGCCAAGGAATGACAAACTTACCTGAGGTTGAGAGACTAATTATGGAGTTGAGATAAGTGCGAGACAATGATCGAGCGAAGGGCGCACGGCATACATATATTCCCCAGCATGTGGGCCGAGGTCCCCGTCTAGATACTAAGAGGAATCGCAATGCCATATGTATGTGGGATGAGAAAAAAGGACGACCGTTCATCGAGCCTCACTGGTTCTATTTATTGGTACCACTCACCCAAGCCCTGTGCCGCTTAGGTCAGTGCGACGCACCCTGCGCTGTCGACGAACCGCCCGGAGGGTGCCCAATTGTCACTGCAGGTTGCGGCTCGCATCTAAATACGCGCAAAGAATCGCCAAGCGAGTTATAAATATGATATGTAGTAAAAGCGCGGAGCGCGGAGAGAAGCAGCCAACGAGACTTCTCGCACATGGTGGCCTGTGATGCTCCTATGTGCGGCCTTATCAACATACTGCGCACTCTATTCACAAGAAAGGGGTGGACGTACTTGGACCTTCACCGGTTCACCCCTCCCAGATATGCCCGGTTGCTTATCCACCACCATTTCTCTTCCCCTTGTTGGAAGACTTGGCCAGCGTGCACCAAGCGCCACTGGTGAGTTTCAAAACTCCCATAACTCTATTCTGTTCGCTAATTCGTAGATCAGTCGAGCACACTAGCAACAGATCGCAGCCACCTATATATATCTTCAACGACGACGTCCTTCTCAACATATTCTATCTCTATCAGCTGCACGTCCGGGATGAATATGCAGACAAAGATGGCTCACATATTCTCGATTGGGAGCGGCAGCGATGGTGGTACAAATTAGCTCAGGTTTCCCAACGTTGGCGGTACGTCATACTTGCATCAAGATCTGCACTGGACCTCCACCTCGTCTGTACATATGGGGTGCCGGTAGCAGACATGCTGGCGCATTCACCTTCCCTGCCACTCACCATCTATTACCACGACAAGGATCACACCATGACAGCAGAAGATGAACATGGCGTGCTTCTCGCGCTTTCTCATGATCATCGGGATCGTCTGCGCCGCATTGCCCTTCGGATGCCAGCCCCAAATTTGGACAAGTTTATCCCAGCCATGGATGAGTCATTCCCAATTTTGGAACGCATGTATATCTACTCCCTCACCGAAGAAGAGACAGGTTTGACACTTCCACAAACATTCCAAGCACCCAGTCTACGCCGTATCCATTTGTCGTATGGTGCCCTTCCAATACGATCCCCCTTGCTTACTTCTGTCGCTGGCCTCGTCTATCTGTTTCTTGGTGGTATCCCGCGACCGGCGTACTTCCCCCCAGGTTATCTACTCACAAGGCTCTCACTCATCCCTCAACTAGAAAAGCTAGGGATTGGATTCCATTCGCCTCTTCCGAACCGTGATGTTGTCGGGCAATTATTGGATACCCCGGTTCTGACCCACATTACACTTCCTAACCTTCGCGTCTTTTCATTCCGGGGTGTCAACACTTACCTGGAGTTCCTTCTTTCCCGTATCAGCACCCCCGTCCTCAGCGTGCTTGTCGTCCTGTTTTTCAATCAACTCACCTTCACTATCCCACAGCTCTTCCAGACCATTCAAACATCAGAGGCCCTCAGATTCAACGCTGTTCACCTCGCCTTCAGTAGCGATTTTGTCGATTTAATTGGGGACCCACATAGAAGACAGTGGGAACGCCCTTTGCACCTGCGGATCGTGTGTAGACACTTCGACTGGCAGGTGGCGTCCGCATCACAGATCCTCGCTACACTTTCACCAGTCTTGTCCGTTGTCGAGGTACTCACACTCAGTCACGAGGAGCACAATCGCTCGTCAGAAATGCACAACGAGGTTGATCGGACACAATGGCGCGAACTCCTTAGATCATTCAGCAATGTGAAGGTTCTTCACCTCAGAGTCGAAAACGAACTTACCGAAGCACTCTCTCGTTCTCTACGCTCGGAGGATGAGGAAACGACTCTGGAGCTCTTGCCTAACCTGGAGGAGCTCAGTTATTCCGGAGGCGATGATGGCGGTGCATTAACCTCATTTGTAAACGAACGACAGACAGCAGGTCACACCGTGCGCTTGGATTCGCGTCTTGATGGCGGGTTTAGGATCGTGGGAAGCGCGGCTGAAAGCGGCCACGGATGGACTGGCGCTGACTAACATTCTATTTGCGGATGTCGTTCTCAGACTTGAGATTTGGGACATCATAATAATTAACGCAACTGGCGACAATTGACCTGAACCACTGAGAGGGTTAAGATTACATTTGTGTGATTCGCTAGTATGTAAGCTCATCGCGCCTTGACGTGCATATGATTGCTTCGGGAAGCAATGCACATCATTCCATACGCACTGGCACGTCAAGATGTAGTGAACTAACTGAACTTACATACTATCAAAGATGCTTCAAGAAATATTGACTTTTCCCAACCTGCCCAATCATATGTTTAAGCCGCGCGATCCAGCGCTCGGCTCCGGCCCTCTTTGTTCTTTATTTATGCTTCCCCACGTTTTACCATCCGACAGCCAGCTCATCTCCGCGCGGCGCTCGTGCCAGTGCCCATGGTGTCACCCTTCAGCTTTCTCACCACCTCCATTAAATGGCACCTCTTCATGTATAGATTGTTTACGGTGTTTCTGGAATTTAAGTCCAGTAGTGCTCGGAAGGAGTAGAATGCCACGCGAAAGGCAGGGGGTATACAATGAGACCCTAGTCACTTCAGCTCAGGCTGTGGCACAAAAGATGCCCGTACACACTTCCCTCGTGGCGTGTGCTGGTGCACGTATGTCGAAGATGGTGATACATCGTGTTTGCATATCATCTTTATATGCGACTTGAATGCAAAGCAATACAAGTAAGGGAGATGCTGGTTATTGTTATTTGGCGGTGCTTGGATCTTAGACGATCCGCAGGTGAGGGAATACCTTGATGGAGGTAACATCTTTACCGCCCTCGAGGACAAGGGTGAGTTGATAAACTTACCCCTGCTTCTACAATTTCTCGTTTCGATGATTTGATTTGTCTCATTACCAGGCCACCAGGGAATTCCTTATCATATTCTATCGGCAAATTCAGTTGGGACACTCGATCTAGAATGGTTGTTCACGACGGGTGTTAGGCGAGCTAATTTGTTGGATGGTAGCACCACTTGGGTCAAATTTCTCACCCTTTTACTGTACCTGAGGCGGAATCATTCTCCGATTC
>QFDX01006275.1:0-13066 GCA_003315875.1 Lactifluus piperatus | reverse complement strand
AGTGTCGAAGCGAAGCGTCGAAGGTTCGTCCACGAAAACGAACTTGTGAGACCCAAATGGGTAGGACCCGAACTCCGTCGTAAAGAAGGTCATTGCTTGTCGAACAAAGGGTACCGAAGCTGCCAGTTGAGTCTCGCGTCCAGGCAGACAGAAGGAGTGCATCAATGGTTGTAAAGAATTGCTCGGATCATCCCCGACCACATCACCAGCAGAGATTGGTAACACATGGAATGGACCGGCCGCAAACCCAATGTGTTGCGCAGATGTAGGTGTTGCCTGGGAAAAAGTGAAGATGGTCTTATTGGAACTGTAAGGATGGGCCACCTTTCATTGAAAAGAACTCAGTGACCATGCAAGCGAGTAGTGTTTGAAGGTACCTGTTCAACGAGCTCTCCACTACATATAACTAGAGTTGGATGTTCACTCTGGACATCTTCATCCATGGTCGTTGGGGAATCCTCGAGACTACGCGGAACTACAAACTCAAAGTCCCAGGTGCATCTTTCCCAGATGCTGTCAATACATGGGACCCAGCATCGTGCTGCATCCGGAGAAGAGGGTGTCGTGTATACATGGGGTACGCGCTATGATCAATCAGTAAAGCACAACACTCAGAACACTTTAACCTACATGGGGATACGCATCTGAGGGTCGAACGAAGGTCAATCCATCTGAGGGGTTCCGCAAACTGTATTCGATGTGAATAGTAATAGGCGCGAATTCGAGGGTAGGAAGGGCTGATGCTCCCGGCGTCTGTGGCTCGGGTGTAGCAGCTAGGACTACTCAGCAATCACTCGGGCGACGCAGAAATTGGATTGTTACCCTCGTTGGCTGCGATACTGGCGTTAAAACTTCCAGACACTTTCAGCGGAACCTCCTTTGGAATCGCAATCGACAATTCGCCTTCGTCCCCCTCAGCCAAGGCTGAGTAGAGTTTTCGCTTCAGTTCGGGATGAGTATGCACATCTTGGGGGTTCGAGATTGCCAGATTGGCAATAGAATCATATTGTACAAATTCCGCGCGATGAGATGCAACAGTCACGCTATGGACGGCTAGAGAGACGCGTCAGACAGGATGACAGTGGCCGCATGGTTCGACGTACTGCATTGACGACAATGGAGGTGGATAGTTCTGAGGGACTTGTCATTTGGGGTGATGTGTATATCCGTATAGCCCTGAAGAATGTTGAGGGAAGGAAGGACTAATAAAGAGGGGAAAAAACCAATACCCAGAGAGCCCCGGCGAAGTCAATTTCGAGAACAACGTTCTGATGGCTGGTAGAGACAGGAGAAGAGTAAGTTAGAGGAAATAAGAGTGATGAGGAGTTGTACGTATATTGAAAAGCCCCGACGTAGATCCTCCCTGAGCATATCTTAGGGAGAGTCTGTCGTTTTCTTGCGAGAGCCACACTACACACAACACTCTGACTGACTCTCACCGCCGTCATACGACCCGGCGTATAAATCACGTGTTCATCATTACACCGGGCCGGTTGAAGCCGCATAACCTCGCTCTCCCTCCCTTTACCGCATCGTGACTTGTACCATATATATCTGTGCAGAAATGCCGACAAAATCGATATTTAGACAGCCAGGAGCACAACACTTTCAGCTTGTTCACCGCTCTCAAAGAGATCCCCTCATAAATGATCCCACTGCAAGCCTACATGTCCTCAAACCAGTGACTCGAGAAAACGCGAAAAAGGTCAATCGTTTTGAGATGCCCTATCTCTACCAACGGCTAATCCTATATCCTTCCACCAGGGCAAGTCAAGAGCCGAGCTGGAGGACTCACTTTCCCCATCAGAGCTTGTACTCGCCCCCGGACGATCTAATATCGGCGAAGCCTCTCTCTATGGCGTCTACTATGACGATACCGTATACGACTACATGCAGCATCTGCGACAAGTTGGTGCGAAAGAAGAAGGCTTCGAATCTGTTATGGTGGAGGCACCAAAGAGAAGTTCTACCAAACGAAGTGGCGAATTACCCATTCCCCTTCATCATCTACCCCCCGAAGCCTTTCCCTCAGTCACGGAGCTTCCCCGTGATTTTGAGAGCCAGGCAGCTATTCACAGTTCAATATCTGGACTGCAACCCGGCATGGACCCTCACCTGAGACAAACCCTAGAGGCTCTGGACGATGATGCATTCGTAGATGATGGCCTCGAGGACGATTTCTTCGGCGAACTTATCAAGGACGGTGAACGTGATGCGAGCGAACCATTCGATTATGAATTCAGAGAAGAAGATTTGCTACCCAATGGCAGCAGTGCCAGCGGGGTGCGCGAAAGGGATGGTAGTGATGAAACGGGATGGGAGGCTAGGTTTGCCTTATTCAAGAAGGAACGACAAGGCCACAAAATGATGGATGCTTCACCCTCCGACAGCGGGTCGGAAGATGCGGACACCGTTGGGCACATGCCAGAATTTCCCGCCACGAGTGGCCGATGCAGTCGGCGGGCGACCTCAGATGCGTCAGGTTTCAGTATGAGCAGTGCGTCTATATTTCGGTCTGACGGCCTAAGAGACCTCGACGACCGATTTGATGGAGTAAGCGTTCTGAACTCTCCCACCCATTTATGCGCCGATAAGGCTTTGTAGATTGAGGAGGAATATATCGAAGACGAAGAGAGTGGGGATGAGCCGCCGAATTCTGATGATTCTGACTCGGCGCCGGAGCTCATTACATCGCGTGAGGACTTCGAGTCCCTCATGGACGATTTCCTACAAAACTACGAGGTGGCTGGTGGTAAGATGAAGCCCTCACTTCACGGCTCAGGTCCAGAGAAGTTACAATCACTGCGTGTCGCGATGGGCCGTGACGAGCGCGTGATGGCTGAGGATCTTGATCAAGAAGGAGCAAAGGACGATGACATCTATGCCGCGATCGAGGAGGATGAAAGGAGAGAACGTTGGGATGTGGAGACGGTTCTGAGTAGGTGGTCATTGTGTTATGAAATGTTCCATCGTTCATTGCTTTACAAGCAACATACACGAACCTTGAAAACCATCCGCGATTAATCAGGGCTCGCGAGGAACGAAAAGAGCCCAAGATCCAGTTAGATCCCAAGACGGGATTGCCTCGTGAAGTTAAGTCCACTTCGAGACTTGATAGAACTCAACATCTGCCGGTGAGAAAGGCTGCGAGTGCGTGTTTTTTCAATCAATCATCTCAGCTAGTGAACACGATATCAGGACCCCACATCACAACACGACGGTCACGCGAAGAATCTACGGAGGAAAAAAGGGAGCGCAAACACGCAGTGAAGGCAGAGCGTCAAGCGCGACGTGTCAAGAAAAAAGAGAAAAAAGAGGAATTTTCGGCTGCTGTTAAGCAGCATTCACAAGCACTTGCAAGAATAGATGCACAAGGTCGTAAATTATGATCTGACTCTGTCAATTTCAGTTGGTAGATGTACTTTTAACGTTAGGTATCATAGCTAGTGTGGGTATAGACAGCGACAAAGCATTTGCTCGATGACGGGAAGCTGAAATGATGGCGGAAACGAATGGGGAGCGTGGTAAGGATGCTGTATTGATAGTCAATCACCAGTCTGGCCATAAATCCAATAGGATATTTCCTTCTTCCTCTGGGGCATCTTTTTGTTTCATCCATCTATCGGGAACCTAAAGATACGGTCAGATTCGAGCTCTCTGTGGGATTCTGGGGCGTGTACCAGTGGGAAATAACGCTCCATAGCGCTAACGAATCGCTGACGATACAATTTCGGCGTCACTACTGTCGGCTCCCCTTTGCCTGCACCACCGAGGAATCCGGATTCCTTTACCCAAGTCTCCAGTTTCTTGTCCAGGGTGTATGTACGGACATAATCTGCGGGGCGTAAGAGAGCATGCATAACTGTTCCCAGGTCTTTACATACCAACAATGCCTACAACCACTTCATTTTTCAAGCTATCAACGCCAACGACTAATGAATAGTCCATCACATTAATATCCGCGAGGAATTTGCTGTCGTTATACAACGCCCCTCGCAGGATACGCTTGGAATGTTCACGTAAGTATAAAGGTGCTAAATGAGCAGCTAGCCGTTTGGGTAAACTCATAAGCGGACGTCACTATGCTCATTGCAATTGGCCACTTCATGCTTACTTTGTACGAGATTCTCGTCCAACAAGACTTCGTTCTCTCTGCCAGTTGATTTCACATGTCTGTTTCGTGTGGAACCTTTCAGATCATAAATCTGGGACAAAAGCTCAGCGTACTTCTTAAGAAACACGACCTTGTTAACTTACCTTGGAAAACCGGCGCTCGTAGAATAAGTTTTCCATAACAATAACGTTCATCTGTGTAGACTTCCATCTACCACTCCCTTTATCCTGGCCAGACTTCTTGAATGAAATCTTATAGCAGCCAAACACTTTCGCGAGCAGCGTTGGCCGCTATATACAGTAATTAGTATGGGCAGACAGAACGCTAAACGGACTGACGTTGGCGGACACAGCAGAACACATGTATGCAAAGTAACTTGGTGCGAAAGTTTCCATCGTTTGAAATTCTGTCCTAGACATTTCCTTCGCGATGAAACGATCGTCTGGAGGGATAGCCCGGTAAGTAGTTGTGCAAGACACTTTTTTTCCCCTTACCTAACGTCTTCAAGAACGCAGACCCTGATTTACCACCACTTGCATTCCATTTCACACAGCGGGCCAGAGACTCAATCATACTTTTGTCACAGTCATACATTCGCCTCAACGCATCGAATTGTTCCGGATAGAGGACAGTACAGCTGATGGTTAGCCCACCACTCTCAAAGGCTATCATAAAATCAGTCTGTGAGGAAGACGCAACAACAATGAAACCGTACTGATCGCCCACGGAAGCTTAGATGATGGGGCCCTTAGCTCATCCGTAGGATCAGCATTTTCGGATGGGTCAATATGAACGACTCCCCAAGTCGAAGTTGATCCAGCCACAGAGCAATCATCTGGCATGAAAGCCTCACCACCTTCTGTCAACCTTGGTTCCCTTGATTGACGTTTCTCGGCTCGGGAATTAGCAAGCATGTCACGATATTGTTGCGAACTGCGATAGGAAGGATCAATCAAAGCATCGCGATGGCATGTACCACTCACTTCAAGGCAAGAGCGATGATAGAAGTGGGTTCGTCTAGACGCACTACCATAGAGCAGTCTCTAAAGATGTGTTCGGGATCTCCTATGGGGTCGTCTATTTCCTCATCAACACGAGTACGGTGAGGTAGGTTCTGGGGCCAAAATCCGGAAAGTGCTTTGAGCAGTGATTTGCGTTCTTGGCCTGGAGTGCCCGTGTCAAAGTCGTAGAGAGGTGAAGGGATGGGAACTTTTGCGTCTGCAATAGACGAAAGATATGGAGATGAGGTCACTGTTGAAGTCAGGGTATCTCTCCGTGAAGTCTGGGGGGACTCTGAGAGTACTCCTGGGCTGTCTCCTGGTCCAGATGGAAGGATGGACTCTGGCAGGTGCGCTAGCGTGGAGTCCTTCTGTTCGTCATCTGTTCCATGCGTTGGGAGTGTACCGGATGATTCTGGCGACATTTTATCTGACGGTTTATGCGTGTCCTCATCATCATCACCTTCGTCGTCGGCCTCGCTGGTTGAGTCTGAGCTCTCTGATTCATCCTGTATGGCGTCTTTCACGCTATCTAGTATTTCGACCTTAGCTAGAGAGGAGGCAACAGGACGGGCGCGTCGACCACGAATGACTGCATATCGACGATTAGCACGTTCGTTATCTTTGTTGATGCGTTCGAAGTGTTTGGCGATGCTGGAAACTCTGTTTCCTGGGGGGATGACGCCGCGGCGTACGGTGGCACCCTTGCTCACTGTACCAGAAGCGGCACGTGGTTGGGCCTTGTCCTTTCCCAGATTTCGACCCTGTTTTGCAGTGCTGCCCCTTCCTACAATGCTTGAGACCAATCCTTTGCCTGAGAGACCAGGTTTGCTTGCTGTATCGGAGTCAGCAGAGAGGACAGGTTTTTCGGGGGAGTGTTGACGAGAAGTGAAGTTCGATGAGATCACTGGTCCAGGTATCCGACTGGATTGTGACGGTTGTCGTGTCTGTCTTCGGCTATGCGTGAGATACCTAGGAGCAACATTTGCTGCATAGCTGGATTCAAAATCGGAAGCGGAAGGCCTTCGTGCCGTGGATCGCTTGAATCTGTTCCTGCCGGTTTGAGGTTTAGGCCAGAGTGCTGCAGACTCCTGTTCACTCTCTGCTGTATCGAGCTGAGGGGATAGGGCCGTTTTCGCCAGTTCTTCGAGACCTTGAGGAGGTAGGAATTTGGAGTATTTCTTCACCAGTTCAGCTACACTTGGGTGTCGGATTTGACGTCTCGGAAGCCTGGAACTTGCCATCGCTGGAAGAACATTTGGATCCGGGGAATGAGCTTCCTAGAAAGGTGATGTCAGCCTCGATAACTATATTCGAATCACCTGACTGACTGAAGCAGAGGGTTCAAGGGCAGTTCTTGTTGCAACTGTACTGCTTTTGGGAGCACTAATAGTAGAATCACTATCAGGGTCCGACTTTGCTAAAGGCGTAGGCCCTGAAGTTGATGGAGGTTCGCTTATGGGCTCCATTGCTTTCTCTGATCCTTGCGTCCCGTTGGTTTTGACTCTTTCGAGCGTTCCTTCTGCCTCCGAAGCTTCTGATGCAGATGAAGCCGATATAAACGAATCTGTGATCACTCGTCGCATGCTGGGAGCTGGTGCGATTTCCTCTGCCTCCGAAACACCAGAAGAGGGGACTGCATTGTCGTGCATTCCAGGTAAATCAAACCTTCTAGGCCACATGGCACGAACTGTTCCGAAGGTAGATGACCGCCTTCCACTTTTCTCCCCGGACACTCCTTTCGGCTTGGATAACTTATCGAAGTCTGCTTGCCAAGCAACAATCTTGTCCTGAAGGTAAGACCGGACTTGATTGAGAGCAAGTGTGTCGGTTGGTAAGGATTCGTGATATATTTTGTTTATCATGCGAACAACCTCAGCTTTCTCCGATTCGGCCCTCAGAATAAGTTGGCTCAGCTCAGTGGTAGACCTCCCGTCGATTTCCTCGTCCCCTGTTGCTGTGTCTGTCCTGAACAGATTGAGGTCGTGCATGAGTGCCGCATACCATCGAGAATTGCGATTCATCAGCCGTTCATAGTCAGCATTCTTGAGACCGAGCTGAGTCTCTGGTCGAACTCGGATACGCACAGGAGGGAACACAACTTCGTGTAGTGTGATGGGGTCTGCCTGGAACCTAACAGTCATCCCGCGCTTGGCAAAGTAGCGGATATGGTGTCGATAGATGTTATGTTCGCAGCCAGCACCCTGAACCAGCTGTACGTCCGCCGGATAGAAGTGAAGTTCGAGGAATTTGGCAAACGAATAGCGCTGCAATTCTTCAGAAACAGGAATGAACGGGGTGGCCGAGCTGCAGATACGACAAGCGCTCCATGTAGTTGTGAGTTCGGGAGTTGGGCCGAGACCAACGATCTGACCATCCCATTGCTCGACTGCAACGAAAATTTTAGTTTCGTTATGAACGTATATCTTGCAATGCCGTGACATCGGCCGATTGCACCCTTTGCCTGTGCAAATTGGCTGTTTGGCACTCATGGACCAGGACAAGGTATCCGCTATGGAGGATTCGATGAATTGGCCAAGGGTGCAGTCGTTTTCCCCGTAGTATGTGATGTAGCGAAGTTCGGGAGGAAAACAAGCAGCATGACGACCGTACTCCTCCATCGGAAGGGTATATTCCCGTAAGTTGATACACTGATATTTTTCCACGACAAAGTCGTCAATGTTCTTTCGGAGGTACCATTCCCATATGCGCTGGTGCTCTTGATGTTGCCATTTCACGAGACTGTATCGACTTTCTAAGGCCATATCATCAGCAGTCTTGAGTACCAAAGGTTCCTCAGTGGGTATCTGATAGGTTGGAAGTATGGCAGAGAGGGTGACTTGAGAGGAGACAAAGCTTGGCTTGTAGTCGAAGTATCCTGGTTCATCTTCAGTGGACGATGTTTCCCCGGGTGGTGTCATGGGGAAAGCCGGGCTTGATAGAGACTCAATCTGTGCCTTGACGTCCTCATGATCCGATGGTTTTAAGGTAGGTGTGAATTGAATTGGTGTCGCTGGCTGTTTCTCCTCACGTCGGACGACTTCATCTTCCCACGCTTGCTTAGCACGTATCAGTTCGTCGTCTAGCTCTTTCATACGGCTCAGAGGATAAGGGGGTGAAAAGCGGAGAGTCGCTGATACGGAGATGAAGGTCGTAAGATAGGGATCCAACGCTTGTTGAATACGACGCGAGAGACGTAATTGCTCTGCATCGTCATCTGGTAAGTCTGCCTCGGCGGGGTGGTGATCCACAAGTACAAACTCCGAGGATGGAGTCACTTGATCGAGATGTAAAGGTGGTACATCGCTGTCAGGACGAAATGGATAGTTCGGGGGTACTGCGTCTGGAGTGAGGGCGGGTAACGCAATGATGGAATCCTTCCAGAGATGAGTCTCGAGCTTCAGACTGCGGACGATGAAGGTCAAGAACCGAGTGACGTGTTTGACGCGTCGCAACGTGTCCCGGTCGCCTCCTCTCAAAATAATTGTACATCCCATTTCGTGATTGCACCCCTCGAAACGCATGTATGTCTTTCGATGGCCCGGAATTAGAGGATGGTGAAAGGTCTGTATACGAAAACGTGCGCAATGACCGAGACGAGGCTCCAAGGCTAGTTTGTCCATCGAGGAGAAGACGTCAGCTTGAGTCATGCGTGCAACAAACTGTATGGCAGATGGTTTAACAGACCGGGCGACGGCAATACCTTGCTTTGCGAGCGCATCAAGAGCCAACCTTGAGACAGACTTCTCTGCCAGAACTACATGGGGACGATAGGCTGCGATGCGGCTGACGAGGTTACCCATATACTCTTTCTCCTGGCGAACAATTTGACCAAAGTGCAAGTATTGACCCTCCACGCGGCTGAACTCCAATGGAAATGTTACCAACATGACCCTAGGATGCCGTTGTGACCTCGTCATACTCTTGTGGACGACGTTCTTGGTGATAACAGCACCGTCTACGTATTCCGAATCTTTCGGAGCACCTCCGGGAATTTTCTTGATTTTGACGTACCGCCGAACGTCCATGTCTGGACCCTGACGATGAGGATAGGTCGGGAAGGCTAATTCGCTGGCGATCCTGAGAGCTAACTTCAAAAGTGTGTCCTCCCATTCCAGTACATTCGGAATATTTTCTTTTGTAAGCATCTGCCGAAGCATCAATTGTAGGTGGGACATGGAGACAAGATTAAGTTCTTGTGCGTATCTGGAAAGAAATTATGGAACTAAGAGCGGATACCCAGAGCAACGAACATACGCTGTGCTTTCGCGCTTAGTACGCCATCCAGGCTCCCCTATGATCAACAAATCTGTGAGTCGGCTTTGAACTCTGCTTCGAATGAATGGTGTGGAGGATTCAAACAAATCGGCATAGGAATTGTAGCGAGATCGCGGCACGCTCTGTGGCCGCGGGCTGTCGGGTTGACGCTCTGGGGAGCTCAAGGGGAACTGTATCGAACTCATCGCACCAGCGGGGATGGGAATAGTCACCGGAAACTCCAGTGGTGTTTTGGCCCCGGAAACTACAGGGGGAGTATCCCGAGGGAAGGTATTTGTAATGATGCTGAGGTCCTTATCGTCATCTACAAGACCCCTTCGGAAAGGAGCAGCTGCTTTGAACGCTTGAGGTCCCAAGGGATCTTCTGAAGGGTGATCAAGTGGGGTCAATGGTCTGGATGAGAAGCTGCCCTCATCTGATCCTGAGATGAGTCTCCTAGTCTCGGCGATGGAGAACAAGTTGAATGGTTCATCCGTACGACCAAATAGCTGAGATGCTGCAAAGGGTGACTGCGAGTGTCGAACGAGACCCATGGCTAACGGGTCCGATCCGAATTGATGCGCAGCAAACGGTGAAACTGCACTTGAGATAGATCGCCGGTCATCATCGTCATCTTCATCTACACTCGCCAGCTTCTCCAAGCATAAGTTGCATACACGAATCCTACCGTCATGGCCAAATCGGGAACCCTTGATGATATTGGAAGCACAGCGAGAGCAAAATATTTGACCTGTCAAGGTGAATTAGAGCAGTGTACCACCATTACCGGTACAGACGAACCACATATCCGGCAGTGATGCTTCCGCCGCCACGCAGTGAACACGCTTTTGCAATCGTAGCACTCCCTGCATGTCTTATCGTCCATCCAATAGTCTCTCGATAGCCCTGCATAACGTGAGCTTTCACACTAAAGATAAGCTCGTTACCGACATACCTTCCCCTCTTATTCTCCGAATAACTTTGGAAACCGAGGCGGAGCGTTTGGCACTGCCTGTCGTCCTAATACTTCTAGCATCTTCTGGGATTGAGAAACCAGGAATGGTAGTCCCATACAGGCCACCATCCAGGCTATCAGATACAGACGGGTTGATGAACGCCCCACGGGGAAAAGGCAAGTCAAAGTCAGTGTTAAAGGAGAGGCCTTCTGATACGACTGGAGTCAATGATACGAGGGGAGGGGCAAGATGAGACGGGATAACATTCAGAGATGGAGGACGCTCGGTAGAAGATCGTGAGGGATCATTAAAGGAGTGATTCTGCACGGACGATGTTGGTGGGCGTCTTCGTTCGGCAGGTGCAGTACTGGAAAGTCCAGCAGCGACGGATCCAGGGGCTGCGGGGGGAGGCGACAAGGGGGCGGTGAATGTGTTCTTCATCCTGTAGAAAAGAGAGGTCATGAGAGCGTAAGAAGATTGATCGTTCTCGTCCTCTTCCGAGAAAGGGTTGAACGACGTCAAGCTCGCTACATCTTCCAAAGGTCTACCACTGGCCTGAGAAATGGACGATGCATCAGATGATTCTGCTGGGAACACGGCTGCTGAAGGGGACTCCATCGCATGATTTGTTCACGAATTTGTGGATAACGTAGGTGGAGTAAACATTCCACCACTGACTACTGCGCGGTTCAAGTCAAAAGTGGACCTCGTGCAGGAGTCCGGGATAATCGCTGACTAAGAAATGGGGTGGATGTCCTAAACTCTTGGATTGGCGTATTGAAATTAAGCTGTAGTTTACAGTAATGGCTGCACCCCTCCTCCCAGGTCAGACTACATTGATAAAATGGTTATAAGTGTCGAAGTGTCGAGAGGGGAGGGGGAGGGGGACAATCTGATTCCGGTGTCACATACACGTGACTGCATACCTATGTTTGTGCGTTGCGTACCTTGAGGATTACACTTACAGGGCTAACAGCCTACAAACCAGCTTAAACATCTCAGTTAATCTCCAATCACAATGGACGATGAGGACGCTGAGTACATGCAAGGCAGTGACGACGAGGTTCGTGTGGTAATTCATTGGCTTAACGTATATTCTCCATTTAAGAGCAGGACTACGGGTTTGACTACTCAGACGAGGATGGTGCCGACGATGCTGGGAGGGTAGGCGTCGAGAACATGTACTACGCCGCCAAATGTTTGTGCTGGCTACTCTTTCTATCGTCATCACTCTAAGTTATAGCCTATAGCCAAGAAAGAAGAGTCTCCCCAACAGGCCTTGAAAGAGTTTGCCGCAATCGTTGATCAAGATGAACCAAAGAGCGATTGGTATGCTACGTCGGCGTATCCGTGACTACCTATCTCAAATCGATGCCTCATAGGGGATTCAAAGCACTCAAACAGTCGACCAAACTCTTGTTCCTCGTTCTGCGCCGACCCAACGATGCGCTCAAAACGTACACGAACCTGTTGACATATACAAAGTCCACCGTAACTCGCAACTATGCAGAAAAGTCAATCAACGGGATTCTCGACTATGTGGGCGGTGGAAAGGGTGGTCCCGTGGAAGTCAACGTGCTTGAGAGGTTTTATCAGGCAACAAAAGATGCACTTCGGGAAGCAAGGAATGAGGTATGGTTTCCAACTGAACATTGTATCTGCATTGACTGAAGGGTGCGTTAAGCGATTGTCTGCGAAAACCAATTTGAAGTTGGCAAAACTCTGGTTAGATCGTGGGGAATATGTGCGATTATCCAGGGTAATACTCACCCCTGTCTTGTGTGCTTAAGCTGATCCCCACTTTCCCCCTCTTACTCAGTTAATTCGTGAACTCTATTCTGTGACGGAAGCCGGTGCGAATGGTGAAGACCAATCTCAAAAGGGCACTCAGCTTCTTGAGATTTATGCTCTGGAGATCCAGATGCACAATGAAACGAGGAACTATAAAAAGCTGAAGGCAAGTGATGCGTCTTAATTTCGATCAAATCACGCGGCCACACATGACCTTTAACTTGCAGGAGATTTACAATGCCTCGAATAGTATTCGCTCCGCGATACCCCATCCACGCATTATGGGTATCATTAAAGAGTGCGGCGGGAAGATGTGGATGGGTGAACGTTGGTAGTCCCATCATTGCTTGAGGTCCGATTAAACGAACACCTTATGTAGGTCAATGGAATCGAGCGAGTGAAGATTTTTTCGAGTCCTTCCGCAACTACGACGAGGCTGGTTTACCACAGCGTATTCAAGTCCTCAAGTATCTCGTACTAGCGAATATGCTCACAGGAAGCGAGGTCAATCCCTTCGACAGCCAGGAAACCAAACCGTGCATTTTCCATGCTATCACTGCTTCAAGTTCACTTTTTGACCTGGCACAATTAGGTACAAAAACGATCCACAAATTAAAGCTATGACTGATCTCGTCGACGCATATCAACGGCGCGAGGTCCACACCGCCGAGAGGATCATTCGAGGTACGCTTTAGATCCTCCAATCCGATTCATCTGCGATTTATCATCTCTTTCATTAAGATAACCGCTCCACGATTATGGACGACGGCTTCATTCGTTCACACATCGGTGACCTTCTCCGCAGTCTCAGGACCCAATACCTGATTGATCTTATCAAACCTTACACTCGACTTGAGCTCGCATTTCTTGCAAAGGTATGTTATTAAAGTCAACGTCGGACCAACGCACGACTAATGTCTCGAAGCAACTGAACGTTGATGCAAACGAAG
>QFDX01006274.1:0-12764 GCA_003315875.1 Lactifluus piperatus | reverse complement strand
CAAACCGAATTGCGCTCTCCCACTCTGCACTGCGGTACCTGTCCCACTCCACCCAGGCAAGCCTCAGGCACCTTTCCACGTCAAACATTTATCATGATCATTCTCGTCTCCGGTCACGTGCAGGCGCATCTGTAGTCTGGCCCTTCCTGGTAACAATGGTGTTTTTCTTGGAAGGAGTCTTGTGACTACGCACATACTGGATGCTCATTTTAAATAGCTTACCCCAAGGCAGAGACTCACATTTTACGCGACCACAATATAATGACTCACTCCGATTGTACCTTCTTTCCGGAAGAACCAACAAATGGAAGGACTATAACCTCATCCTCGAAGGCGAGGATAATCTAGGACACCGGCCTCTGAATTTGATCCGAGGAATGCAATGATCAACCATACTGTACAGGAAACTGTGGGATCTTCTTGGCTTCTCACGACGGCGGCTTGTAAGCCTGGACAAGCCCTCACTTTGGCCAACGTTTCCATGGATGTGGATCCGCGGTCATCTCACAGGAGAACTTGGGTATGACATCCGGTTTCAGATACTTTGTTTCGTATGTCGAGTCGCATTGTCGACTGCTTTGCTTAAAATCCCGTGCCGAGACCACGTTCATCCTCCCTGTCCTCTCCGCTTCCTCCCCTCGTGGATCAAGACAGAAATACCCCCGTTGAGAATACTCATGGCAGCAATCTGCGACAAGGTTAACATGTGCCTCTGCGGAGACGTGAAGAGCTCCGTTGAAATTGAGAGGCGTGACCCCGAGCACCCTAGAAGGGTCGACGTCAGTCCACTTTACTCTTTCACTCCTCGCATCGCGCTCATCAACTCGGCCTTCTGCAGGATATCTCTCTCGATGACTTCGACGACCCAAACTTTGAGCCTACAGCGAGTCTACTCCTAGATGAATCCCCGTATCCTGAAGTCAGGTCTGCTGTGGCCAACACAGATGACCCAGAGATGCGTTCATCTACTTTTCGCGCTTGGGTCATGGGTCTCTTTTTCGTCATTCTTATCACTGGTGTCAATCAGTTCTTTTTCCTCAGATACCCCACCATTTCATTCACCCCGGCTCGTCTTCGATTGTTGTTGAAACGTTTTTGCTTGTGTTAATCCAAGTCCTTCAAACAGATCGTCCCACTGCTTCTTAGTTTCCCCATTGGCAAAGCATGGGATCGCTATATGCCTAGTGTTTCACTTTTTGGCATCTCACTCAACCCTGGGCCGTTCACAATTAAAGAACACATCATCGTCACGATTATTGCCACTGGCGGCATCCCAAATACTTATGCTGTAGGAACCGACTTTGACAAATTATGTCATGCAGTAACACTCACGCGTCTTTTAGCTTAACATTACTTCTGTCCAGAGGGTCTTTTACAACCAGCGTCCTAGCTTCATATGTACGTTCCATCTATAGAAGCCTTCCATCTTCATCTATTCATCAGCTTCTTCACCAAAACAGATCAGTGGTTGCTACTCATGTCGACTCAGATGATTGGCTACTCCATCGGTGGAATTTGTTCACCCATCCTTGTCACGCCGTCATCCATGATTTGGCCATACAGTCTCGCCATTGCTGCCATTTTCAACACTTTGCACTCCCAAGAGACAACCGGTGATCATGCCAGTGGTGGTATTTCTCGAGCGCGTTTCTTCACCTATGTCTTCGTCGGCTACTTCTTATACAGTCAGTTCTTGCCCCGCATTGGAGATCTGCCATTTCTCATAACTCGCATCCTCATAGATTTCTTGCCATCTTACCTCTTCACAGCACTCTCATATTTTTCCTGGGTCTGTTGGATCGCCCCTAACAACATCAAGGTCAACCAGTTGTTTGGTGTTACTCATGGCCTTGGTATGGGTGTCATAACATTTGACTGGGGTCAAATTACTGCCTTCCAAGGCTCTCCCCTCATCACTCCATGGTGGTCGGTTGCCAACGTTGGCTTCGGCGTCATTTTATTCTACTGGATTCTCCTCCCTATCCTCTATGTCAGCCCTGGCTTCTCCTTTTCTCTACCCATCTGACTATATCTGTGTAGTATTCCAATGCTTGGTACAGCGCTTATCTCCCGATAATCTCCTACGAAGCTTTCGATAACACAAGAAACATATACGATCTTTCTCATGTCATCAACCCAGATGGCTCCTTCAACTCGCAAGCAGCATACCAGGCTTACAGCCCTCTCATCCTCCCGGCGTCATTTACCATCTGTTATGGTCTCGCGTTCGCATCAATTACCGCTCTCGTCGTGCACACCTTTCTGTACAACGGAAAGACAATCTGGATTCAAAGTCGTCGCTCGCTCCGGGATCAGCCTGACATCCATGCGCGTCTCATGTCTGTTTACAAGGAGGTCCCTGATTGGTGGTATTTGCTGATTTTTTGTGCGTGCAACAATTACCGATGCCAGACATGCTTGTAATATATTGTGTTTCACAGTAATTACATTCGCATTCGGTGTCATGACCATCGAAATATGGGATACGGAACTTCCTGTGTGGGGTTTCGTGTTTTCCCTCATCATCGGTGCGTCTGCCAGATACACTTATGTGCATTCTCGCTAATTCATATTGTTATGTCCAGCATTTGCATTCACTGTCCCTATTGGAGTGATTCAAGCAATGACGAATTATCAAATTGGTCTTTATATGATCACGGAGCTTATCATTGGATATGCGCTGCCTCATCGCCCAATTGCGATGATGATGTTCAAGACCTGGGGTTATGTCACCATGACTCAAGCATTATCATTCACCTCTGCTTTGAAACTTGGTCACTACATGAAGATACCACCCAGGTTGATGTTTGTTTCCCTGATCGTCGGTACGATCGTTGGCAGCACTGTGGAGCTCGGTGTGCAGGAATGGATGTTCTCTCATATCGATGATCTTTGCAGCCCTAATCAAAAAGACAACTTCACTTGCCCTTCCACCCATGTGTTTGGTACTGCGTCTATCATTGTAAGTCACTAGTATTGTTGTTTTGTGTAACATATTGATGTTGTTCCTATACTAGTGGGGTGTTGTTGGACCACAGCACATCTTCGCGCACGGTCAGGTGTACTACACCCTTGTCTTCTTTTTCGTGGCCGGTGCTGTTGCCCCAATTATCCAGTGGACACTCCAGAAGAAATATAAGATGACTTTTCTTAGATATCTCAACTTTCCTGTCATCTTCGGTGGAAACAAGTGGATTCCGGCTGCTACTCCTCTGATCTACGTGGCACGGTTACCCATCTGCTTCCTCTTCAACCACGTCATCCGTCGCCGCTACCCTGGCTGGTGGTTAAAGTACAACTGTAGTTACATTTATAACCGCCTCATGGACTTCATTGTTTCTAATTTTTCATTTCTTTCTCCAGATCTGTTGTCCACCGGATTGGATGCAGGGTATGGCATCGGTATCGTTGTCATCTTCTTCACACTGCAATATCCGAAGAATGGGACGATCGGGTTAAACACGATTCAGGCATGGTGGGGAAATACAGTGTACACAAGGACTGCGGACTACGCTGGTGTACCATACTTGAGTGTCCCTGAAGGTGGAAAGTTTGGCCCGTCGAGCTGGTAGATATGTGATAGGGATAACCCGAATAATGATTGTAGTATTTACAGTAATAGTGACCGACAGCTCCGGTTCAAATTGGTGTATCTGTCTTTTTGAAATAATTGTTCGAAATGGTAAGAGGAAGTAATATGTGTTAAATATAGCGTGATTAGGACACCTGTGTGGGTTCGAGCGGTCAGAGATAAGATAAGGGAAAAGAAACAATGACGCGCCGAGTATCTGCAGCTCTTTTCCCAGCATAGAGTGGCTCATTGGCTCGTCTAGGCGTTGTAAAGTGAGCTCAGGGGTTGGCGGTGAGAGCAGAAAGGAATGGAGAGAGAAGAGATGGAAAGAGGGAAAAGAATGGACCACACATCCCACAGATCGTTTCCGAGTGCGACGCAAGCAGCGCTTGCTGTGATATGATCTTCATTCGAGGGTATATAGAGGGTTTAAATAATCTTCGAGGCGTCCTAAAATAGGTAAATTGCCCTCTGCTATAGGTAGCATAGCAATAATAACTGAAGGGGCGAGAGAGGCGCCGTCTGGGCGGACATCGCCGGCGGTCGACTTGTGCTTGGACGCGATTAATGACAGGAAAGCTTGGCTGAAAGGGGGTGTTCTAAGGCTGTTTGGGGGCCGGGTCGCAGGGACAGTGGATAGCGCAGAGGGGAATATAGGAATGAACAAAGCAGGGATAAGTGGTAAGTAAAGGAGGAGAGATAAGGTGACGGCGACTTCGTATAATACACTCTTGAGGTCCTAGGAGGATCTTGAGGGGTCCAAAGCGCCGTCGACGAGCTCGTTGGGGAATAGGAGAGGCACGCGCTGCGCACTAGACAGGGACCGTCGTGTCTCGAAATCACCGCGGGGCCTTTGGGCGCTCCGTCGTCGTGCTTGGTTCCGTTCCGGGGTTCCGGGGTTTCGTTTCGTTCCGAGTTCAGCAAGTGAACGGACCAAACAATGCTTGCTCGACCCAGCTGCGGTCTCCGTCCCATCCAAGTCATCCCCCCTCAGTGTCATTCACCTGCGGATACATGGCGGCGTACTTTGCGCGTTGGTGGAGAAGCTGCAACTGGATGCGGAGAACGCAGTTTCGGTTTCCGAGTTGCGTGGCTGCCTTCGGGGTCTGCCAGTGGGGCCTGTTCAGTTGCCAGGAAAACCTGCTCTCCCGGTTCACGTATACGTTTCTACCTTTTCTGTGTCGCGGCGTGGACAGTGTGATGCAGATGGGGTGGCCTGGGTGCTTACTTGACGCGGAGGTGGTGAAATGAAGGGGAGGAAGAGGACGTGGCGGTCCACCCTGAAGACTGGATACTGACAGGTTGTGTAGGGTGGCGATCATCCTAGCGGCGTCTGCGTCTAAGTAATATAGGCAGCGAGGAGCGCGTGCGGTAGGCCTAGATGCGGGAGTGTAATTAGGGAGGCGCGAGAGGCATTGGGATGCGCGAGGGGATTGTGCTTGGACCATAGCCTAGACTAGGCTATGTTCGGTTGAGAAAAATGACGTTGGCGTGGGGAATCAACTGCACTTGCGATAATCAATCAAGTATATTCAACTGAAGTTGGAGATACGCACCGTGACCGCCTCAGCCCACGTCTACGCTAAATACGCATTGTGAAACGCTAGCGTCGCCGACGGAGGAGGCCGTTTACATCTTCAATATTGTGTTACGTGAGGAATGTGGGAGGGGAGGTCAAGGACATGACGCATCCGGGTCATGGTTGACAACAGACTCGCCCTTACTTGCCAGTGCTGGTGTCACCTCAAGGACGCAGTCGTTCTATCGTTGCCATGGGGCTATTGCCCTCTTAGGTATCTGTCGTTGACGTATACGGTATACAGAAAATATGTATAAGACCGCTTTTTGCTAGTGCCGCGTCACCGAGAGTCTGAGTCCACAACACCCATTATGCACTGGAAAGGTCTCAATCCAAACATAGGGACCGTCAACATGACCGATTACGATGTGGTGAACTTGAAAGTTGAACCTACCTCCGTCACCACCGGATCTCCCACCGCTGCCCAACGAGCCCAACTCTCATTCCTCACATAATTAAATGTCATTAGTACTCATTACCCGGACCCCGCCAGCACATACAGGGAGAATAGCTGGCACTGAGATGACGCTTCCTTGGTTCTGGTTCTGCATCCATGCGGGGCCACGGTCGAATGCCTCCAAAGAGAATAAGTTAACTTCGTAAGCTTGCTTACAATGGCAGTGGGAGTGGCTCACGCCCACATCACGTGTGCAGCACCTGACTGCATCCTCTACGGTCCGATTTTTGGGAGATGCCGGTGGCAGACGCCAATATCGAATATGATCAAATATGCCTGCTCGCCGTGCATAAAAAAAAACGCTACTTGTCTATGTTGTTTTGCCTTATATAAATACATGCCAAAGAAGAATGCGAACAGACAGTAAGGAAGCGGTAGGCAAGTCGAATTGTTTTACTTTGTGCGCTTGTAGATCATCTCCAACAATACGCGGAAGACCACATGACGAAGCACAGCCTCACCACAGGGACATCTTACCTCCGGGACAGCGTCGATAAGTCCATTGATACGCGCGTACGCCTCTTGCCCGTACTACGTATACAATTCATCGACGCCAATCTCATTGAAGATGGCCTTCACTCGTACTTCCGCTTCAGCACCATTGCGAGCATAATTGGCGTCGAGAATCGCGTGCTGGTTAGAACTGGTTTGGGCTAGGGTCGTGTTGGTGCACCACGAGCACTTATTATCCAAGGTGTTCGTGCCGATCTTGCCGATTTCCTCGGGCATTCCGGAGTCATCTTGGTCTCCCAGTGGCGCGAGGATATTCTGCGCGAGCTTATAGTAGTCAGGGTCTGATGGCGCTCGGTTCTTCACGATGGGAAACCGCAGAGGAGGAGGGAAAGCGCGACAGGGGGGTAGAAGGGGTATATGGCTATCTTGTAGATGACGATTGTCCCGTGCATGTGGATGGACTGAAATGAACATGTGAGATCAGAAGTAAGGGAGGATGTCGTACCTCTCAAGAGAGAACCTGGAAGGTCGACTTATCTTCGGGGCCAGTGATGAGGTCAACGAGTTGACACATTTCAGTTTGATAAGAGACCTATTATAGTGGTTTGCATAACGATCAGTGATGGAGGGAGGATGACGTACTTCGTGCAGGAGGTCCATGGGATCAGCATAAATAGGTCGTTTCGGAAGTGTTCACGAACCGGTTGGAAGATTGCGCCCTCCATAATATGTGCGTCCTTCACAGCCATAAGGCTAACACCCACTACGCCGTACCAGCAAGGCAGGCCACGATGGGTGATGCTGTTGTCCATAATGTCCTCGGAAACAAGAAAGTAGGCTTAGAGCTCGAGTGAGTGGGAGGTCGGCGATGTGTGGTGGGTGGGGGAGAAAAGAGAAAAGACGAACACATTCAACAGACGTACCAAGGATGGCTGCTTGAAGTACTCTGCCTCTGTAAATTCGCGACCTCTGATAATAGCGACCGAGTCGACGAGGCTCATTCCTCGATTCAGTTTCCTACAGGGAACGTTGCATTCCGTGCTCTATCGAGTGGTCGAGTGGTTTGAACCATGGGTACAGAAGAAAAAGAATGATGGGAGTACGAACATGTCGGTATTACTCAACGACATCCTCGGGCATGATATGTTCAACTTTGCGGAAGTCAGCAGGGAGGTCATCGCGGACGATGATGTACACTGTCTCGGAACGTTTGCAGGCAGTAGCCTTGTCCTTGTTGAGCAAGGTTGGAGGGAAAAGGACAGTAGCGACAGGGTGAGGTAGCAACTGGGACGGCATGAAAGGGCAAACAATGCCAAAGATTTGAATATGCGATGCGATGACGACCATTTGAAGCGATGAATGTGTGCTGTTTTGAGATCGAAGCTCGCAGTCACTAGTCACTGTCATGATCGGTGATAAGAAGTGCCACGAGGCATCTTTTGTCTTCCTGCGCAGCTGCGTAGTTGCAGTCCATCGGGCCTCGTATCTCCCTCAATTTCTATGGACTTCATCAGTGACCGGTGATCGTATTATCCATCATCCACAGATCACTTGAACTGAATTATGCGGCGTTCTTTACCCATAAGGGCCATAACATCGCCGTGGAGGTTGCTGGATGTTAGAACTTCGCACCAGTCTTCATCTAACGCACTCCGACCATGGCCCTGTCACCGTGGTTTGTTTCGATGTCATGATCATTAATAGTACGTATGAAGGGCCTCACTACAAGACCATTGATCAATATCGATCTTCTCATTCGTACCTGCTCACTTCTGTGTTCCCTCGTACGATTCGTATCACAGAATTACTTTGCGTTTGTTCATGCATCCAATCCACGCACCGCTTGGTCTCACCTTACACGTCACGTGGTCTCACTGCTCAGCGGGTGTTCACACGTTCACGCGTTCACGGTACCAAATTTGTTCAGGCTTAAAAATCCGAGTTAATTATAACCAAACCCAAAAGGTGCTAGCTATGTTTCTTCCTTATCTTGGACTAAGGAACCTTGTTTCCCAACACGCTTCTTCGGTCTCCTCGGGAGTCCTCCCCAGCTGCCGTGCGAACCCCTGGTCGAAACACCTGTTGATCGATGATCCAATCACGACAACAATGAGTTCGTAGGTCTTAGCTCTCGCTGGCCACTTCCCTCTGGGTATATTCTTTCTTATCTGTGCTCGACTTGGATGGATTGCACAAATTGGCTCTGCTCCTTCGAGTCTTGGACCAGTATCAAGCTTTCGTTGGTACGGCATTGTTCCCACATTTGTGCCGGTTCGACGAAATCACAAAGCCTAGAGTACGCCAGGCTGACATTGCAGTCCATGTCGACCCAATATTTCATCCCTTTCACCACACAAGACATAAATACACTGTGTCCTCATACTGTATCTCTTCTCTCGGAGTGATAGCCTATGTCACAGGAGCAAAAATATTCTATTGTTCCTTGTTCCTATGTCGTCAGATTGAAGCTTAGCTGTCGGGCGACAACCAACGTTTTCACGAGCGCTGTTTGTGCGTCGGTGACACTTGCTACAAACCGAATTGCGCTCGCCCATGCCGGACTGTAGTTCCTGTCCTACTCCACCCAGGCAAGCTTCGCGCACCTTTCCACGTCAAACATTTATCACAATCATTCTCATATCCGGTCATGTGCACGCGCATCTGTAGTCTAGCCATTCCTGGTGGCAACAATACTTTTTTGGAATGTAAGGAGTCTTGTGACCGCGCACATACTGGATGTGTGTGACCCAGAACCATTTTAGTAGGCTCGCTCCAAGGTAGAGACTTCCGTTTTAGGCGAACCACAATATAGTGACTCCCTCCGACAGTACCTTCTTTCCGGAAGAACCAACAAATGGAAGGACTATAATCTCATCCTCGAAGGAGAGGATAAGGTCGACACCGGCCTCGGAATTTGATCCGCGGAATCCAATGATCAATCATACTGAAAAAAAAAAGAAACTGGAGGACCTCCTAGGCTTCTCATGACTCGACTACTACGCCCGGACGAACCCTCACTTTGATCGACGTTTTCCATGGACGTGTGTCTGCGGTCGTCGCAAAGGGAAACTTGAAGATAGCATCCGGTCCCGAGAGTGCCTAGATACTTTGTGTTTTTCCTTCAATGTTGGTTCGTATGTCGACAGCTTTCCTTAAAATCTCGTACTGAGACCACACTCATTCTCCTTGTCCCTTCCACACCCTCCCTTCGTGGATCAAACCCGAAACACCCCCGTTGTGAATACTCATGGCAACAATCTGCAACCAGTTTAACATGTCCCTCTGCGGAGATGTGAAAAGCTCCGTTGAAACCGAGAAGCATGACCCAGAGCACCTCGGGAGAGGCGAGGTCAGCTCTTTCGTCTCATCTACTGGGTCGAGCTCATCAACTCGGCCATCTGCAGGATATCTCTCTCGATGGCTGGGATGATCCCAACTTTGATCCTACGGCAACGCTACTCATAGACGAATCACCATATCCTGAAGTAAGGTCTGCTGTTGCCAACACAGATGATCCCGAAATGCAGTCATCTACGTTTCGTGCTTGGGTCGTTGGTCTCGCTTTCGTCATCCTTATCTCTTCTGTCAATCAGTTCTTTTTCTTCAGATACCCCTCCGTTCTATTCTCCGAGGTTCGTCTTCGATTGTCGTTGAAACGTTTTTGCTTGTGCTAATCCAAGTTCTTCAAACAGATCGTCCCACTGCTTCTTAGTTTTCCCATTGGCAAAGCATGGGCTCGCTATATGCCTAATATTTCTCTTTTTGGAATCTCGCTCAACCCTGGGCCGTTCACAATTAAAGAACACGTCATCATCTTTGTTCTGGCCACTCCCGGCATCCCATATGCTTACGCTGTGGGTACCGAATTTGACAAATTATGTCATGCAGTAACACTTACGCATCATTCTAGAGTAACATTATTGCTGTCCAGAGAGTCTTCTACAATCAACATCCTAGCTTTATATGTACGTCCCATCTCTAGAAATCCCATTTCCATCAATTCACCAGCTTCTTTCACCAAAACAGACCAGTGGTTGCTAGTCTTGTCGACGCAGATGATTGGCTTCTCCATCGGTGGAATTTGTGCACCCGTCCTTGTCGCACCGTCATCCATGGTTTGGCCATTCCTACTCGCCATTTCCGCCATTTTCAACACTCTACACTCCCAAGAGACAACTGGTGATTACGCCAGTGGTGGTATTTCTCGAGCACGGTTCTTCACCTATGTCTTCATCGGTTACTTCTTATACAGTCAGTTCTTACCCCGCATTGCAGATCCTCCCTTTCTCATAACTCGCATTCTCATAGATTTCTTGCCATCTTACCTCTTCACAGCACTCTCATATTTTTCCTGGGTCTGCTGGATCGCCCCCAACAACATCAAGGTCAACCAGTTGTTCGGTGTTATTCACGGCCTTGGTATGGGTGTCATAACATTTGACTGGGGTCAAATTATCCCCTTCCAAGGCTCTCCCCTCATTGTTCCATGGTGGTCGGTTGCCAACACTGGCTTTGGCGTCATTTTGTTCTACTGGATTCTCCTCCCTATCCTCTATGTCGGTCCTCGCTTCTCCTTTCGCTCTACCCATCTGACTATATCCGTGCAGTATTCCAATGCTTGGTACAGCGCTTACCTCCCATTACTCTCCACCCAAGTCTTCGATAACACGGGAAACATTTACAATCTATCCTGCGTCATCAATCCAGATGGCTCCTTCAACTCACAGGAATACCAGGCTTACAGCCCTCTCTTCCTCCCAGCATCAGTTGCCATCACTTATGGTCTCTCGTTCGCATCAATTACTGCTCTCCTCACGCACACGTTTCTGTACAATGGCAAGACGATCTGGATTCAAAGTCGTCGCTCGCTCCGAGATCAGCCTGACATTCACGCGCGTCTGATGTCTGTTTACAAGGAGGTCCCCAATTGGTGGTATTTGTTGACATTTTGTGCGTGCAGCAATTACCAAGGCTAGACATGTTTGTAATATAATGTGTTCCACAGTCATCACATTCGTATTTGGTATCATGACAATCGAAATTTGGGATGCGGAACTTCCTGTGTGGGGTTTTGTGTTTGCCCTCATCATCGGTGTGTCTACCAGATACACCTAAGTGCATTCTCGCTAATGATCATTGCTTTGTTCAGGATTTGTGTTTACTGTCCCTATCGGAGTGATTTCCGCGATGACAAATTTTGTCATTGGTCTTAATGTCTTTACGGAACTGATCATTGGATATGCACTGCCTGGCCGCCCAATTGGGATGATGATGTTCAAGACCTGGGGTTACTTCACCACTTTTCAGACAGTATCATTCACCGCTACTTTGAAACTCGGTCACTACATGAAGATACCGCCCAGGTTGATGTTTGCTTCCATCATTGTCGGTACGATTGTAGGCAGCACTGTGGAGCTCGGTGTACAGGAATGGATGTTCTCTCGTATCGATGATTTTTGTAGCCCCAATCAAAAAGACAACTTCACTTGCCCTCGCACCCATGTGTTTGGGACTGCGTCTATCATTGTAAGTCACTATCATTGTTGCTGTTTTTTGTAAATTGTTAATGCTTTTTCCTATAGTGGGGTGTTGTTGGACCACAGCGCATCTTCTCGCACGGACAGCTGTACTACACCCTTGTCTTCTTTTTCGTGGCCGGTGCTGTTACCCCAATTATCCAGTGGACACTTCACAAGAAGTATAAAATGAGTTTTCTTAGATATCTCAACTTTCCCGTCATATTCGGTGGAATCATTGGCATTCCGCCTGCCACTCCGCTGGTCTATGTGGTAAAGTTGCCCATCTGCTTCCTCTTCAACTACGTCATCCGTCGCCGCAACCCTGGCTGGTGGTTAAAGTACAACTGTAGTTACTTTCCAACCACTTCACGGGTTCATCATTTCTGACATTTCTTCACTTTTTCCAGATCTGTTGTCCGGTGGATTGGATGCAGGTTATGCCATCGGTATGATTGTAATCTTCTTCGCATTGCAATATCCGAAAAATGGGACGATCGGGCTGGATACGATTCAGGCATGGTGGGGAAATACTGTATACACAAGGACTGCGGACTACGCTGGTGTACCGTACTCGAATGTCCCTGAAGGTGGAAAGTTTGGCCCGTCGAGCTGGTAGATGTGATCGAGATAACCCGAATAATGATTGTAGTATCTAATAGTGACCGCTCCGGTTCAAACTGATGTATCTGTCTCTTTGAAATAATTTTTCGAAAGCGTAGTAAGAGGAAGCAATCTGTGTTCAGTGTAGCGTGACTTGGGACACGTGTGTGAGTTCGAGCGGTCAGAGATAAGATAAGTGAAAGAAACAATGACGCGCCAAGTATCTGCAATTCATTTCCCAACATCGAGTGGCTCAATTGCTCGTCTATGCGTTATAAAGTGAGCTCAGGAGTTGGCGGCGAGAGCAGAATGAATGGAGAGAGAAGAGTAGGAAAGAGTGAAAAGAATGGATCACACATCACACAGTTGGTTTCCGAGTGCGACGCAAGCAGTGCTCGCTGTGATATAATCTTTATTCGAGGTTATGTAGAGGGTTTAAATAAGCTTCGAGGCGTCCTAAAATAGGTAGATTGTCCTCTGCTGTAAGTAGCATAGCAATAATAGCTGGAGGGCGAGAGAGTCGCCGTCTGGGCTAGGACATCACCGACCGTCGACTTGTGCTTAGACGCGATTAATGACAGAAAA
>QFDX01006273.1:47050-68776 GCA_003315875.1 Lactifluus piperatus | reverse complement strand
TTCGGCCAATGTGTTACAGTCCCCGCAAAACACACCCCAACGTGCTCCAGAGACACATGTACATGAAGACGAACCCACTGGTGCCGCACATGAACTAGAATGGGACGACGCTTCCGACACTACATACGAGGAATTTGACAGGCTGACGCTGGTTGATCACTACTCCGACGAGGAATCAGACGAGGCCGGATTTTCTCAACCACTCATGCCTTTGCGTCGGCAACCACCACCACCACCACCACCACCACCACCTCCCTCCAGACCCCCCAGGGAACCCCCCTTGGCAGCAAACACCCAGGCATCTCTTATACAAGACCCTTATTCATTACTCAGCCCGCTACAGCGAGGAATGATTGTACAGTTCTATAACAATGCTCCCTTCTTCCCAGCTGGTGTGCATATCCACACTTTATTCCAGTCTGTCAACTTGAATCGCTCCGCTGTGGACAGATATAAGATTTCTGAGATCCGGTGACTCCTGCATTATACCCTTGCCTTAGACTCTGCGAGATACTGACTAAGAACTGTATTGTAGGCAAGCAATTGAGGACATGATGGATGATGGTCTTATATATTCGACTATTGATGAAAACCATTTCAAAATGGTCGATTAAGGTCGTACAGTATCACCATAGCTCACAGTCGTAGTACTACTACCCGATTACCTAAATACGAGTATGTCCGGTAGAGAGACACATGGGCTGACGTAATCCGATCCGTGTAGCTCCGTCTACAATCAGAGGGCTTGAAGCTTGAGGCCTTGAGGACCCACACGAGTTCCAGCGAACCATGTCTTCTTGGATCCCCTCCTGGTTCTCGTTCCCGAAGTTCGATCTTTCCGTCTTTCCTAATTTGCAACGCAAATTCTTCTCTTTCATCCTCAAGAGGTTCCTGGGCCATTTCCTCAAACCCGGGCAACTTGATATCGAGCAAATAGACGCGGCCATCGGTTCTGGAAACCTCACTATCAATAATTTGAGACTTGAGTGTACTGTGAGTCTGCCCCTTTAACTTAGATTACATCTAAGTCATCCTTCGTGAGTCTATCAACGCCCTTCTCTCTGAATTGCCCATACAACTTCACGAGGGTTCCATCGCGTCTGTTTCAGCGCGGATACCCTGGCCCAACCCACTCACAAACGGCGTGGAACTATCGGTTCGTTCTCTGAATCTTACTTTTCATCTTTCGCGGGTGGAAGAAGATGTGTCACTCTCGCCAACGAATCTCGCGGACTCCATTTCTGATGCCGCACAATTGTTTGCTCACGAAGAGATCACACGTGAAGACTCCACTGAGGTCTATCAGGCTTTTCAACTTAGTAGGACTCATTCGAACGAGGGCGACGACGGCTATGTGCCAGGCGGACTCGATGCTTCAAGAGAAGACCTTGAGGTCCATCCGGATGTGGACCCCACCGGAATCTCTATGTTTGCGAGTATGTTTGAGTATCTTCTCTCTCAGTTCACCTTCTCTGCGAAAGATATCAGCATAACTGTAGTTCGTCCGGGCCACTCAAGCTTCAGATTTAAAGTTTCCGAGCTCCGGTATGGGAGGCCAACCGCAGGACATGGGGAGTCGACTAGAACAATCGAAATTTCAGGAGTGGAGATAGCGCACCGCGACCTTGGTACCTTAGCATCACTCTCCAGTCACTCTGAATCTACTTTCCTTTCATCCGACCAACAGGAGTTAAATGCCACTTCGTATCATGTAGATAATGTGGTTTTATCTTCCACTGTTGCAACCCCCTCTTCCCCTACGCATTTATCCTCCTTGAAGGGCAGGTCAGGCTCGGAAGATTCTGCGCCATCTGTGGACTCATCTGCTCCCGAGCACCTTTCAAGGCCTAGTTCGCCCTCTGGCTCAACTGCAAGCAGCCTTTTTCAAAGTGCTCTGACGACTCAAGGGTCTGGTCGAGAACTCGGAAGTCTCGAGGCTGCAGTCGCTCATTCGCAGGATGTTGGAAGTGGTGACACGGAGCCAGATTGTATTCGCACGGCGAGCGATTGCCCGCTGCCTCCTGCAAATGAACCAAGGGCGGATGAGCTATTTCACCGAGTTATAGCTTCACTAGTTATCGAGCCGATCGTCGTCCACATCACAACATCTGCACCTCCGGTTTCACCGAAAGCACAGAGTCAAACTCATCCTGTTCTCCCCACCACCGAATCGGACACATCCCGTCCAGACCTTCTGCAACCGAACCTTGAGATCTCGGTATCTATGGGAATCGTTGCCTGCGCCTTGACAGCCGCACAAATCGGTGCAATACTAGATATCATATCCATCATCGGGTCCCATTCAGCTCAAAGTAACAAGCCCTCGATACCCAAGAAAACTAGTCCGGTGGCACCTCCTTTATCCTTACTGGATCAAGCATCCCTCGTGCTACGGATTCGCGGCCTAGTATTATTGTTACAATCCGTTCCGGCGTCACTTCCCGTGTCTTTTGAGGATACGCACGACATTCCCCTCAACAACTTCTTCGCTCACCCTCTCACGCCTCCGAAAACTACTCATAGTTACATCCGTTTCGTTATGGATATGCTCAAAGCAGACTTTTCTGTGTCCACTACCTTGGAGCCGCTCACGGATGAACCGAGTCCGACTTCAGGTCACCTCTCGGAGAGAAGCCGGTCATCCCGAGGCGTGAGGAGGACGACATCAAGCCAGTTCAGATTCTCCATTGGTGATCTATCGGCATGCGCTTTCTGTACACCTAACAAGGAAGTGGCTGAGTCGGCAGCCCACGACATCGTCGTGTTACCAATCCTGTTAACCGACCCATTCCTGTTTACTCAATACAATCCCGAGCATTATCCTCCCCCTACCGTCGAACGGCACTCGGACATTTCCCCGGAATTTATTCGCAAAGCATTCCCTCCTTTACCTGAATTTGACGTCTTGGATTGGACCTCAGGAGACAATCGAACATCTCAGGCCAAACTGTCGCTCTGGCGGGTGAAGCCACCCCCCGGATACCGCCGTACCCACAAGAATCACCCAGGTGAATCACCCATATCCTCTCCCGTGACCTCCAGTCCCAAAACGATGGCAGAAGACCTGCCGAACAACAGGCCACAATCTGCCTTATCCGGGCAGGTATTATTGTCATCCCCGAGGGATCCAGGTATAGGCACCAGCCCTGAATCGACTTGCAGCATACATGTCAATATAATCCCTTTACACGTTTTAATCGACATGGGAAATATGGCAGCTGCATTGGACTTTCTGGACATCGTTTCAATGCGACTTAGTAACCGTGGTTCTTCGATGACGTCGAGCAGATCTGGTGACACTGATTCTGAAGGAGGGGATTGTGAAGGTTCTCACAGACATGCAGACAGTGGTGATCTCACACCGCTGTTAAGTCCACAAAGGAAAACCCTGCAACGGATCCAACAACAGGAACTGGACGACCTGAACCTGTCCGTGGACTATCTAACCGGAATATCAGCTCCAGGAGGTTCGCCGACTGAATCAGGAAAAAGCCATGGGCGCTCTCAGGTACATATCTCTGTTGCTTGTCAAAGTTACGTTCTGACCTGGAAGACAAGGGCTTATCCCGGCACAGCAGCATAACAGAGTTCGACATTAATTTTGTCATGGTCAGAATCCAATTACGCTGTCCATCGCCTCCATCACTTCCCCAGCGATCCGGTGCTGGGGTGCTAGACTTGCATGGGTTGTCCTTGACTTCCCGGTTGCCGCTGGGGCACAGGGAAATCTACTCTCTTCGTCCCGGTTTGAAGACCGAGCCGGAATGTGGAAACTCGACCTCAAGAGATAACCACTTGCTCACCGCAGAGTGGCGGGCTTTGTTGATAGCCTGTTCGTCTGCGGGAGCAGCAACTGCTAGAAGTTTTTGTTCAGTCGGGCCATTGTCTTCTCCCGCAAAGAGCGAGGTCCCATCTTCCAAGGAGCACATTCGTTTCCTGGATGATACGTCTCCTATGAGGCAATTCGCTTTTATAAAGCTTGCCCAAAACCAGCTCTCCCCATCAAACCGAAAAGGCAAACGCTCTAATGTATTCGTCGCTGAGGTCGACGTACCTTCAATGTATCTGAACTTTTCCAAGCCCCTTTTCGACACCTTGCAATTCTGGATCGACGATGTGACGCAGCTATTAGAGCGGACATCGGCGCCGTCAAGCGATTGGACTCGGGAGAACTCGAGCAGAAATCCGAGCCTAGTAGGAAGCAGATTCTTTGCAAACAGCAAGCAGAACAGCGTATATACCACTGATAATGCATTACCTGATCACAGTAAGCCGTTAACTGAAAGCGTTGTCAAAGTGACGATATCAGAAGGTGAGCACCCCACCCCCCATCATTCGCACATTTTCTCATTGAACATAGCTTCGATGAGGCTTTTGATACCTTATCAAATTGGAGGGGCCAATACTGTCGAGGCGTTTGACATTCTTATATCAGATGCCGACGTTCTTCTGGAATCTAAACCCGAAGGAAAAGTACGTTCCCGTTCCTCCGGTGCACTTCTAGTCTGATGATTTCGTCCAGGATGAAACTGCGATTACATTGTCTATAATGGGAATCACTGTGTTAGACGCAGTGAGCCCATCCCCATATCCGGTGCTATCCTTGGCAGCTCCGCGCAGCCTGGTAATTTATTGCTTGTGTGGGGTAGAGTGCATACTCATTTGATGATAGTTTTCAACGCCGAAGCCAATGGTGAAGCTGCGATTCTCTTCGATATTCTTGCATGAATCTGCTTCAAAAGAGTCACGAGTCAAACTCACCTTGCTGGGCTTCATGCTCAATATCTTCCCCGATATGAAAAGGATAGACTCCTTAGTCTCATTTGCAAGGCCTCCTCCAGGGGTAGGTAACATTCACGCTGATTTGAATGTTTACCCACCATACCAATTCTAGGCATTCGAGTCTGTTGTCCCCAGTGAGCGGACTCAAATCACAGTTAAGATCGGGGAGGGATCAGTGCGATTATTTGCTCCAAAAAGTACTGGGGCTTTCGTTTTATATCTCGGGGACCTCGATTTAAGCACAGAGATGATTGGAGACTGTCCAGAGATATTATTGAACATAACTGGACGGGACCTGGCGGCATTATTTGCGGATAATTATCTCGAAGCCGCACAAGAGGCAAATATCCAAAGTCAGCGCGATGTTAAAGGATCTTTATACTGGAAGGCACGTAGTTTATTGTCCAGTAAATGCTCCTGCTTATATGACATTAAAGCGATTGGGATATGCACTCATCAGTGAGGTCTCTGACCTCGCGCTTACGATCAGGCGATCAAATACTGCGTCGCTTCAATCCGAGGTCCATCGTTTGCTTTGTTCTCTCTACATGCTCTCAACATAATTTCCAGGTTGTTATTAATCACATCGGTATTCGCATTCACCTCTGTGCCGATACAGGATCTGCATTAGGGTTGTATTTTGGTCACATTGGGTCAGTATTCGAGACAGAACGTGAAAAGCCGTATGTAGTATTTTTGGTGAGTAGAAAGCCACGCACAACGTTTACCATACACCAGGAACATTGCCTCGGAATCACAACCAAGGCGCCCAACAGTCGTGTCGGGTCATGAACATTCCTCGGACGAACTCACATGTGAGATCTAATTTTTCTGCTTCTGTCTCTTTGATATATATTTGGTCCAGACTCAATCGATCAGCATGCATTTCGAGCTGTCCCAGAAGTGGGTGCAACTCCGGATATGATCCATGACGACCTCCCCTCCAATCCTGACTATCTGGACGTGTCTTTTGGGGCCGCTGCTGGCCTTCGTGAGCTCAGCGATGATGACCTCGATACGGATGACCCAGGCGAGAGTGACCCAACGGGGGGGACAGAGTCGCCAGCTTATTCTGCGAGCATCATATCCAATGTAGGCGGCGAGACCATCAAGGTTTTTGATCCAAAAGGGCTACAGACCGTGGAAAACTTTTTCAACACATTGCCTGCATTGGTAGAAGTCAGTCCCCAGTAAGCGTCGTTAGGTATTCATCCTCACTTGAGATAATGACGATTCTTTAGGCTAGCAGAAGAACTAGATCGTGTCGTTGTACGTGAGGGCGACATTACTTTGTTCTTTTATGAGGGCTACGACTGGGCCACAACTCGTAAAGCCATTGAGGATGAATTGAAGAAGATGAAACAGCGTCTAGCCCGGATCAAGCAATTGGTCGCCAGCGGTCAAACCTATGACCCTAGCATTGACCCCACAAATACCCTCCTTTTTAACTCCATTCATGTTGGTCTCGATCAGGATCCAGATGAAATGGAGCCGGGTGCACTAATCGCAGCCATAGACGAGCAGCTAAGGGAGGATAATGATGCAGCTAGCGTTAGTTCATGGCAGTCTCTACGGCCCACTTCATCTGGGAAGCCCAATGTCCCACAACCGAGACTTCACGGTCGACGCCTCACAAGGTCGCGCGGCCCTAGCATTGAGATTCGATTGTCCGGCTTATTCAATGAGACTGTGAAGTTTGTTCCAAACAACGAAATCGTATCTAGGACCTTTACCACGATCCGAGACGTTGAAATCCTCGACCATGTGAAGACGTCGACTTGGAAAAAGTTTCTCACAG
Organism: Lactifluus piperatus; assembly: GCA_003315875.1. Taxonomy (NCBI): domain Eukaryota; kingdom Fungi; phylum Basidiomycota; class Agaricomycetes; order Russulales; family Russulaceae; genus Lactifluus; species Lactifluus piperatus. Next base: position 62,196 of record QFDX01006273.1, on the reverse strand, counting down.
CTCTCCGTTCCGATTCTCGCGGCAACATACGAGAGACAGGATCTGACATGGTTCGCATAGAACTACGTCGTGTTCATCCCGTGCCAGGAAATGTTTCTGATGAAACCAGATTGCGCGTGAGTTCATCAATTATAGTTACAGACCTTGGAAGAGGATTGATTTTTCTAGGTTAAAATTTTACCGCTTCGCCTTCACGTTGATCAAGATGCGCTGGACTTCCTTAAGAAATTTTTTAACTTCCAAAATCCTAACACACCATCGGACCTGGAAGCCACAAGCGAAACATACCTCCGTAAGCTCCCTTCGTCAGCTCCCTTTATCGATCCACACGACTGCTGACTTCGATGTGGATTTCAGAACGAGCAGAGGTGTATCCAGTGGTGCTGAAATTAGATTACAAACCAAGACGGGTCAATTACCGAGCTTTGCGGGAGGGAAGGACCATCGAACTAATGAATTTCTTCCATTTTGATGGTGCTGAGATGACTTTGAGACATCTCACACTTTTCGGGGTGAGTGGTCGATCTTTATCTCTATTCGATGCAGAGATTGGCCTAGCCTAAGTTCCTACCCATAGGTTCCAGGATGGCCGAGATTTTTTGACATGCTCAATGACTTATGGACGCCGGACGTCAAAGCAACCCAACTTGCGGATGTCATCTCAGGTGTCTCTCCCATCCGCTCGGTTGTGAACGTTGGTTCGGGCGTCGCGGATCTAGTGCTACTACCAATCGCTCAATATAGAAAGGACGGTCGCGTAGTGCGTGGGTTACAGAAAGGGACAAAAGCTTTCGTAAAGTCCACTGCGATGGAAGCAGTCAAACTCGGTGCCCATCTAGCAACTGGAACTCAAGTCATCTTGGAACAAGCTGAGAACGTACTAGGAAGTGGATTTGGCGAGACCGTTCTGGCTGAAACAGTTTCACATCCATCAGAGGATACCACGGAGACAGTTATTCACGACTGGGCTTTGGATGACGAATCTACAGATCCGATCAGTAGGTATGCTGAACAACCCGTCGACATTCGGGAGGGTATACAGTCGGCGTATACGAGCATAAGGCAAAATCTCAGCTCCGCAGCCCAGACAATTCTTGCCGTTCCCATGGAGGTATTTGAACGTTCGGGGAGTGAGGTACGTCCAAGAATACGCATTCGTAGACGAGCACCTACATACTATCATTTAGGGACCCGTTCGTGCCGTGATTCGAGCGATGCCGATCGCCGTCTTGAGGCCTATGATTGGGGCAAGCGAAGCAGTCAGCAAGACCTTACTTGGGCTCCATAACACCATGGACCCTGAAATTCGCCACGAGAATGCCGCAAAGTATAAGCATAGATAGTTAGGCCATAAATCCCGTCCCCTACACTTACGAATACCATGTCCCTCACTTTCGTCGCCCTCGTTTGTGCCAGTATTATGACGTTGTAAATAATAATCATCTACGTGTACATATACAAATGACTGAACGCCGAAGTTATTGGTGCAAGTAAGACTAGTCGACCTCCATGCCCATTGATCGACCTTCACCAGTAACGAGAGCACTCCTGGGTTTCTCGACTTTTCTGATTTTTGTTTTGATCTTCTCTGGCGATGATACACTGGTTGTCGGTTCCAGCAAGCGAACAGAAGTTCGACTGTCCAATAACTTTCTCCGATGAGCTTTGAGTTTCTCCTTACTCGCGGCCATCCTTGGACATTGTTCAGCATCTTTCGATATATATGAAAACTTCGTTAAATACCTATTCTTCCAGAATGCGTGTTCTCTCCGTTTCTTGACCTCTGCAACTCTCTTCATCGCATGAAGTGTGGTCTGTATGAGCTCGCGGTCATAGCGAACTGGGACATTTCTACGTTTCTCGAAATCAATTGTAGAATCCTGTAATCAAACCGGTGTTACGCATTAGCAAACAATAGATAATGAAATCATATACGTACAATAACCATCTCTTTTCCTGCAGCCTTTCTGAAAGCTTTTGTCCACCTCACTTTACGAGGGTTCCGCTTCATCCTTAGTGGTAGATGTAAAAAAGTGGGATTTAACGAGGGTATCAGCTTTCTTACTTGAAGTTTTTGTGGCATCTATGAGCCAAACAGGGTTGTGAGAAAGATTGCCGACTCTGATGAATTTATGACATACTTTGAGGTGCAGAAGCGAAAGACCTTCGCATCGTTTCTAACAAACGCCGTACCTGTGTGACGTCATGATAACACTGTCGGTGGCCACACATATACATTATTTCCCGCACCATGACCTGGGTACACGCTTTTGGAGCAGAAATAACACTTTTCGATCCGCATTTGTTTTCACCGATCTGAGGGGTGTGTGTATGCGTGAGGAGAAAAGAGGATGCTGACTAATTGTTTCCCGCACGTGGCAAGGAAGCTGCTCGATTTGTTCCTTGTGCGTGCCTGCACAGCTCTTTCGTCTACTGTCAATCTCGCTGCTCTCTCATGTCTTCACCTCCTGCGCAGCTCGAGTCTCAAGAACGACGAGTTGATGATAATATGCTTGTAGATGCAGAAGAAGATGACCCCAACGACGTCCTTTCCGCAGATAGCTCTGAAGAACCTGATGAAGACGAGGAGGAGGCGCGTCGAATCAGGGAAGGCTTCATAGTGGACGAGGAGGAGGAAGAGGAGACTCGTGATAATGAAGATGAGAGGAGACGGGGGCGTAAAAGGCGCAAAAAACACCACCATCGTCGAGGTCTGTGTGGTTACGTCTTTCTTGCGGTCGGTGAAAGCCTGATCAGTGCACTTTCTTTCTCGGTAAGCCCTAGACGAGGATGAGGTTTTAGAAGACGATGACCTCGAACTCCTTGAAGAGAACACTGGAGAAACCTTCGCGCGCAAGAATAAACTAACTCGCTTAAGACGTGGACGCGATCCTGGTTCGCCACCGATAGCGTCTACCTCCAGGCGGAAGTCTGTCGTCGAATCTTCAGAAGATGATCTCGGCATTGGAGGCCCAGTCACTTCACGGACAAACGACATCTCCCGCATTTGGGACGACGAAAAGGGTGTCGGAGGACGTGAGGATGAAGAAGACATGGATGACATGGACAATTTCATCGACTACGATGATGAAGAGGAGGGCCCTGGTGACATGGACGAAGAAGAACGAGAGGAACGAAGGAGAGAACGCCGGCGGTTAGAGAAGGAACGGCGAAAGGCCCTTGGTTCTCACCCCGAGCTGACAGGTATCGACGCAAGGTAGGCTTCGAAACAGGTACTTTTATCACCGAATACTGATCATCCTTAGTTCTTGGGACGAGATCTACGAGGTCTTTGGTGACGGCCGGGACTACGAGTGGGCATTAATTGACGATGACGACAACTACCACGATGCTCCCGCTAAACCTGACACGGGTTTCCAGGATGTAGGTTCCAACGCTGTTTTCATTTCATCCTCTCATGAGTGCGATTAGGTCTTTGAACCGTCCGAAATTCGCGACAGGCTGCTCACTGAGGACGATGACTTGATTCGTTATCAGGATACACCGGAGCGCCTCCAGCTTGCTTCATCGACACTCTCGCATTCATCTGTACTATCTACACTTGTGCCGCTGGCTTTGGATGATCTAGATGATGCTTCGACTTGGGTTCTAACTCGCTTATCAGAGCGCAAGGAACGGGAATATTTCCGTCAAGATGGACAATATTTCCATCTTCTCGAAGACCTTGTGGCCGCGATCACATTTTCCCTCAGGTGCCTATTTATCCAAGAGTTCGAGGTTCCTTATATCTGGGTGCACAAACGTGACTACATTTCGTACTTTAATGCTCAAGACATCCGAACTCGTGTCGAACTTCTGTCACTGGGCGAACTCTGGCGTGTTTTTGACCTCGGCCAAAAGTATCGTTCTCTCCTTGAACGAAGAAGAGTTCTTGAAACCTACTACGCCCGTTTGGGTGTCACCGATGAATACTACGAGATGGAGATTCGGCGGAAGATCGACAGTGTCGAGATGGTCGCAGATGCTACGGAATGGCTGGGGTTGAAATACAAGAACTCCAGCAAGAACCGGGACCAGTTTGAATTACGCTTCCATGATGATGAGGACCAGGCAACGGGTATCAAAAAGAAGAAGTTACCCAGCCGAATATCTTCTTACGAGCTTGCAAAACACAGTGTGATCTCCAAACTCGCTGAGGTGGGTATCTCTTAGTATATCCCAAGTCTTTCCCGGCTAATGTCTTGCAAGGGTTTTGGCATCAAACCACAGGAAATCATCATGAATTTCGTCTCGGGAACGAAGCCTTACTGGGTGGAGGATCAAGATTTGGCTCCGGAATCGTACGCCGAGCAGTTCGTAGATCCTGATCCCGCCAAGGCACAGCCAGCTTCCGAGCTACTCCGCCGTGCTCGCATGATCATTGCCACGGAATTAGGCAAAGATCCCCTTTTACGCCAAGTGGTTCGGCAAAAGTTCAAGACTTTCGCTCGGGTCTCCGTTCAGCCAACTGAGAGGGGTTTGAACAAAATCGACGAGCACCACCCCTACTTCGTATGTCTCCACTGTTCAACAGTATCATGTGTACTCATATAACGATAGGCATTCAAATACCTTCTTAATAAACCAGTTGAAGATCTCCGCTCAACCCACCAGTTTTTGAACATTCTAGCAGCCGAAGCAAATCACTTCGTGAATGTTTCAATTACCTTGTCAGACGATGAGAAGAACGACTTTGAAAACGAATTGGCCTCTGCATTTGTTTCCGATAGTTTCAGTGACACTGTGAATGCATGGAATGCTGAAAGAAGGCGGGTTATCACAGAGACCATCGAGCAACATCTCATGCCTCATGGAGCCAAATGGACCCGCGAGTGGCTGCGGGAAGAGGTAGAAGATCTATTGGCACGACGATGTGGCGAATCGTTGCGCGAGGTAGGTTCAGTCACTGTGATGGGGAAGTACACTGACGGTGCCATTCTCAGAGGGCAGACGTTGCGCCGTTCAAAGTAGATGATTTTCAGCCAGGGGAGACACCCGCTGTGTTGGCTGTGTCCTGGGGTAAAGGCGATCCTCAAAAGGATCATGTCACACTCGTCTTTTTAGACGAGGCCGGCCGTCTCCGTGAACACACCAGGATTGACAATCTCAATGATCCCGAATTTCAGGACGAGTTCAGGGACTTCGTCCGACGCCGCAAACCCGATATAATTGCAGTCGGAGGCTTTTCCGTGGCTACCACCAAATTATCCTCACAAATCAAAGAATCCTTACATCAGACCCTGGGGGAAGATGGTCGACTTGCTAATCCCGGAGATGCCCAGGAGTTCTCCCGAATAGCTATAACATACGTCTTTGACGAGATTGCACGCAAGTACCAACACAGCAACCGGGTAGCCGATGAATTTGCGACATTTTCACCCATTATCAAGTATTGCATTGGACTTGCCCGCTACTCGCAAAACCCACTGAATGAGTATACCGCCTTGGGCTCTGACATTACCGCGATCACGTTCGAGGAGGAATATCAGCATTTAATTCCCACAGACAAGCTCTTGATGGTACTGGAGCGAGTGTTGGTTGACTGTGTCAGCCGTATTGGGGTCGACATCAATCGTGCTGTGACAGACTTTTACTATCAGCACCTCCTCCCCTATGTTTGTGGTTTGGGACCCAGGAAGGCTCAAGCGTTAGTCAAGAAGATTGGTTCATTGGTTGGCGATTTCTTTGATATTATTTCTCAATTGACGTGCTCACCTTGGACTAGGGTGGAAACCTTTCGAACCGCGATCAATTTATCAAGGCTTCTTTATTCACGACGAAGATTTTCCTGAACGCAGCTGGTTTCCTCCGTATCCCGCAGGAATCTTCCCTTGCCAGACCAACCAAGTCAAGGAACAATGAAGACTCCGATCTACAAGACCCTCTGGACAACACGCGTATTCACCCTGAAGACTACGACCTGGCACGAAAGATGGCCACAGATGCGCTTGAACTCGATGAAGAAGACGTTCATGGAGAACATCCTTCCCACGTCGTGTCGCTCATCATGGAAGACGACGACAACGTGAAGAAGTTGGATGAGCTCAATCTCGACGAGTTTGCCGTCAGCCTTATGGACTCCGGAGGGGAGCGCAAGCGCCATACACTGAATTTAATCCGGTCCGAGCTGATCAGGCCGTTTGGTGATAATCGACGCCCGCTCCCACGGCCTACTGACTGGGAAATTGTCACCATGCTTTCAAGTGAAACGGAGCGGACCTTACGAATGGGCCTCATTGTCTCCGTTCTGGTTCTGTGGATTAGAGGTGGTACGGTCTGCGTACGCCTCGATTCAGGGCTCGAGGGTGTCATCCAGGCCGGTCTCCTCACGGATCATGAGAGCCCTGTACGTGTGGACAGCATAGTAAAGAAGGGTCAGACGATACCTGCGGTCATCGTCGCCGTCCAGCTCGGCTTGGCTCATGATAGCATTCTCGTTGAGCTCTCCGCCCGACCTGCTGACGTGCAGAACGGGGACAGTCAATTCCGTCGGGTGAAACATGATGAATGTTGGAACTACTCAAAATGGGAACGGGATTCAGAGTTACAGGAAAGGAAGAAGCGCGCCGAAGTTGAGAGGTCCCGCCGCGTCATAAAGCATCCAAACTTCCACAACTTCAACTCTCAAGATGCCGAAGCATACCTCGATCGTCAAGAACGTGGTGATGTTGTGATCAGGCCGTCATCCAAAGGCATGAACCACCTAGCAGTGACATGGAAGGTAGATGACAAGCTCTTCCAGCACATCGGTAAGTCGAGATATCCTGTGTCAGTGTCCCGTTCTTGACACGTACCTCCCAAAAAAATAGACGTGGTCGAGTTGAATGCCGACCCGACCGGGCAAAACGTTGGGGGGCAGCTTATTGTTGATGGAAAATACGAGTTCTCGGATTTGGATGAGCTTATTGTCAATCATGTCCAAGCCTTGGCACGTCGAGTTGAAGAGCTCATGGCGTTCGAAAAATTCAAACCGGGTCCGGAGGATGAACTTCGTCCGTATTGTTTCGGTTGCCTTGATGTCTAACTCATCTAATTGATCCTCAGATCTTTTCTTGAAAAACTTCGTCGCAGCAAATCCATCAAAGAGCGCGTATGGGTTCACTCTCAACCGGAAGCGCCCTGGACACTTCAACCTTTGTTTCTTAGCGAACAAGAGCTCTACAGTTCAAACTTGGGTGCGTTTGTGTGCTGCTGACTACGTGGAAGGTCAATTGAGTGTTTATCTAGCCTGTTCGCGTTGCTCCGGAGGCCTTTTACCTCTTTGAAACCCCTGCAACAGGCGTCCCTGAACTCTGTGACGCTTTCAAACTTCGTCAAATTCATGATTCTCAAAATTTAGGGAGTGGTGCTGGTGGAAAGACGCCGTACGTGGCACGCACACCAGGTCGCACACCAGCTTTGTCGGGAATGGCAACCCCAGGCCGTACTTCTGTCCGTCAAACTGGACGTACTCCGAACCCTTACGGCGGGCAAAGTACTCATCCTTCTGTCATGGTCGGACGTGCAACACCGGCCCAGTCAACTGTGACGGGGTTTGCACAGACACCACTGGCGGGATATCAAACCCCTTTCGGCCAGCGAACCGCGCCGCCGCCGCCTGCGTCTGGATTTGGTCAATCTGGTCCAGTTGGGATACCAAATCAACGACCAGCATTGATCCAGAACGACGGAGGCTGGGGCGCGGGGTCATCCGGATGGTGAGGCCGGTGAGGGCTGGTCACAGCTCATTATTTGTCGACATTGGCATTCTCTTCTCGTCATTGATGTTTCAGCACTATATCTACTATATGTAATTACTACGAATATGTTGTCGTGTGATCACAAATGACATTGCGTCTGTCATCTGCGTCATTAGTATAGCAACGCAGTGGAGCCAGGTGACAAAGTACCATGTGGTCAGAAGGTTGCCACATGTCCGAGTCAGCGCTAATCTTGAACCACACTCTCATGTCCTCAGAGTTCGAACTAGAGGATCTATCTAACAAGGGTCAAGCAGCCTCAACCCCGCCGGATGCTTCTTTAAACCCTGGATTACACCTACCAACATATCTAGAAGAGCCCGAGGAGAACGCTACGACCTCATGGGCTTGGGCTACGTCGATAATGTTCGTGGAGCAGTCGATCTTCAAAGAGCATTCTGACCGCCCTGGTCCAGCCTGTCGGCATGGTCGTGTGCCCTCATTTTCTCCCCTCGAACCTTGCTATTTACCCTTGGAGAATCTCGATACTTGACGGCACTGGAATCCTTCTTGGCACTACAATTCGGACTTCTGTTGGCATTTTCGGCCGTAAGCCTCATCGTCAATGTGATCACCGTTTTTTTTTGTCCGAGTATCGTGTGCTTATCCTTATCCTAAACAAACTAATCGACGGCAGATTCCTTACTCTGGCCCCGTACTACCTGAACGTAGCAGGGGCCCAAGAACCCACCCCCTCATCGTACCCATGACATCCTTCTCGCTTCTGAGTGCCTTCATCTCATATAATTCTACTGGTCTTGGGAGCCTCCCCTTGTTGTATTCGGCATGCACAGGGGCACTGGGGGTCTGGGGCCTCTGGGAAGTAAGCGAATTTCATTTCTACGTATGCCACTTAAAATCTGAACCGGTTATTTGGTGGTACACAAGGTTATATTTGCAGGCCCTGTGCTCGTTTCTAGAAAGACGGGTGCCGATAAACGTACGAGCGCTTTCATCTTTGGTAACAAAGCTTCAGCGTCGGAGCAGAAGAAGCGATGGAAAAGGGAACAAATGGAGAAGAGACAGTAACAGCCGTATCTTAGGCCTTAGGCCCAGTCGTTTCTAGCGATCGAGATTCGGGCGTTTCCAGAAGTGACCAGTGACAGGGGTGCTGTTTGGGCCTAAGTACCTTGGCGGTGTGGTGTACGTTCATCCAGCCGAAAACACGTGTATATAGTATGCAACAGGGTGTCATATCATTTACCAACCTGACCGGTCCTATGACGCGATCTTCCCATGAGATGGAAATGTGCACAGACTCGTGTTTTATAGACGAGCACCAGATCCCGGGCTATGGGAAGAACTTATCTTGCCCCCCCGCCTCTTCCCATTCCCATCAATTTGAACATGTCAGCCATATTTGGCATGCCTCCACCACCACCAAAACCACCCAGACCACCTAGACCGCCCATCTGACCCATCATGCGTTGCATTTCCTCCATATCCACCTGGTCACCACCTTGGTTTTGCACTAAAGCTCTCATCATTTCTTGAATGCCCCCTCCGCTCCTCATTTGGCGTTGCATTTGTTGAAGCATACCTGGTGGTAGTGAATTCTAAACAAGAAATCGTAGCATTAGTACTTTTGTACGAGAGTAGACCACAATGCATCATCAATACACGTACCTGCATTGCTTGAATTTGTGCAGGCGTGGGCATACCGCCAGCTCCACGACCGCGTCCGCCTGTGGCACCTTGAATTTTTTGCATTGCTTGGAGCCATCCATTCTTGCCTCCCGCCTGCTTTGCCATATTCGCCATCATGCGGTATTGACAAAGTAATTCTTCGACCTCCCTCACGCTGGTCCCACTTCCGCGCGCCACCCGTGACACGCGCCATGTAAGACCGACGGGCTTCCCATCCTTTGCAAATTCCATGAACAAAGAGCCATCCGAGTCCAGCTCTTGTGAAGACATGCTGTCGGTAATGTAAATCATGCGTTTCAGGCGGAGAGCACCCTCTTCATCAGAACCTTGTAGAAGGTCCTGAGGAAGGCCTGGAATCATCGATGCGATTTTGGATATGGGTCCACTGGAAACGACATCAGTTTTTCCATGAGATAATGATGCTCGCATAGGGGGACTACAAACAGATTCATGACATTCTGGATTTGTTCCCGCCAGTCACGAATGCTTAATTTGCCCTCCTCGAGCTTCTTTGCCATCTCCTTCTGTCGATCCGGATTTTGCGTGGCCATATCTTGCATATGTTCCATCAGGCCCTGCATGTCACCGAGACCAAGAAGCTTCGATATGAAAGGTTGCGGTGAAAACCGGTCGAGATCGGTCAGATGCTCGCCAGTCCCAAGGAAGATGATGGGTGTCTTCGTAGCGGCAACACTACAGGAATAATGAATTATGTTTTTGTTCGTGAAGAGAATGCCACTTACGCAGAGATGGCTCCTCCCCCCTTCGCATGGCCATCCATTTTGGTGACGATAATAGCACCAAAATCTGCGCTCTCCTTGAAAGCGCGGCTCTGGGCCTCTGCCGCCTGACCTGGAAAAATATATTGGAAGGGATCTAGCGGTGTGAAGAGTTCACCTACCGATGCTGGCGTCTAGAACCAGCAAGGTCATATCGGGTTTGACGGCGCTGCCGATCTGCTTCATCTCTTCGAAGAGCTCGCTTTCCTGTTTATGCCGCCCAGAGGTATCGACGATGATCACCTCGAACTTCTCCTTCTTGAATTTAGCGACCCCCTGAGCCGCAATCGACACCGGATCGGTCTCCGTGTATGAGCCAAAGTATGCAACTTTAGCCTTGGTAGCTGACTGGCGGGTCTGATCGAAAGCACCGGCACGAAACGTGTCAGCGCAAACGATTGAAGACTTGAATCCACGCTTCTGATAGTGCACAGCTAACTTGGTACATGTAGTAGTCTTGCCATTTCCCTACTAGGGTGTAAGAATAATGCATCACAGGCAATAGCGTCCTACATGCCTGCAAGCCGACGGCCATGATTACATTAGTGTAGCCCTTCTTCGGCTTGTAGGGCTCTATCCCAGGGTCCACTAGATTGACGAGCTCATCGAAGACCGCCTAGGCAGTAGTGAGACATTGGCCTGTTAGAACGGTATAAGCATCAATACTTTCTGTATTGTATTCTTTCTGTTTGCTTCCTTTGCCTTTTCTCCGCCACTTTCAAATGCGGCCTTAACTTTGACGCGGACTTTTTGTCGAAGTTGAGAAACCAATTTGACATTGACATCAGACTCGAGGAGTGCAGCACAGACCTCTTTCAAGAGGGAATCTAAGACCTAAAACCTATAAATATTTGCGGGATGCATGTAGAGCTGAGTAAACCTTTTCGTCAACGACGGATGCTCTGTTAAGTGAGGAAAGAGCTGCGTTAAGCTTCCTGCCCAAATCTGAGAGCACCATGGCCAAGGGAAACACGTTTGCCAGCGCTTTCGGCCCGTTCATCCGCTCTTGTCCTGCCCGCAGACTGCAACTGTACTGAGCGACTCCGAAATGGCTGGGAGCGACAGCGAAGAGGACATTGACGATGTTGAATCTGATAACGAAGGGGAGGAAGATATCGACCAGGAGATATTCGATGCCATTGAAGCTGGCGCGGAGGATGCTACGGAGGGTGACCCGGTCGGCTCTCTTCCCACCGCTTTTGCAGCAGAATTATCAAACCCGCTGATTGGCCCGCAATAGGAATCCCACGAGGAGGACTCCGAAGATGATGAAGATGATGAGGACGAGGAGGATGATGCTGTCCTTGATTCAGTTGCTCCAGAGGTTGTTGAATCACCTGTACCCCCACTGCCTGCGGTGGTTCCTGTACAACCCTCGTCATCGCCCCCTACGCTCCAGCTAGCCACCAGAGGTACCCGTTCCTTTGCACTCTGCAGATGCTTCTTTCTGACACGTTTGTCACAAGACCCAACGCCCCCCTCGACCAGAACTCGCTCACTTTCCCCTTCACGCACGCGTCTTTCCAAGTTGCGGCCCTCAGTTCCATACCCTCGCTCATATGTTGTAGAAGCGATCTGTGCACTTCCTCATCCAGTGCCAACGCATTCTCTCGCAGCTACCCCGTGCATGACTCACTTCCTCACGGGCTCGGAAGATGGTTACATTCGCGACTACGACATATTCTCCGCCGTAAATGGGAAGATATTTTTGACTGCACCTCAGCGCCATCATGCAGGTGTAGTCGAGGGCAGCCTGAAAGCTGGTCAAGTCAGGTCGTGGTGGGAGAACCCAGAAACATCTACGCCGTCTGCAGACGCCGGGCGTTCACCCGTCCATAGCTTAGCCTTGCACGGTGATGCCTTATGGGGTCTGTCTGGAACGAATGTCGGTGACCTTGCTGGATGTGCGCATCTGATCTGCGATTCATCTAATTCTTAGACAGGGCAAATTAATCTTTTCACCGTGAGGCATGAACCAGGTCGCTTGTTTCACGTCATGCCGGGTCATCGTGGTCCTGTCTCCGCGCTCTCACTTCAGCATGACGAGCGAGGCTTCTTCTCTGCTGGGTGGGATGGTCAGGCTCTAGTATGTGTAACCTCCACTAGCGGGACGTCAAATAATGAGTGTCTTCCCGTACCAGCAATGGGACCTCGACACAGGACAGATAGCGCGCCGTTTCGTCGCCCACGGTGCGCAGCTGGCCGCCCTTGCAGTCCGTCCCCTGGGCTCCGACTATCCCAACGTGCCTCCTCAGTTTAGCCAGGTCAAGAGTCCCAATTATTTTTCTTCTTCGGTCGACCAAGGTCAACTGGGTCGGTCATCTCACTCCCACTCCACAGATCCAGCGAGCAATCTGGATGCGCCAATTGGTTGGTACAATACAATTAGCGAACTTCACAGATTAGAGTTCACATGACCCGCAGAAGTCCGATCCCAGTTGCCTGTTGACACGGATGCACATTCAGACGCCGATTCACTATTTGGTGATGAACCAGACGCTGAAGGGGAACCTGATGTCTCGCCTGGTACCGTGCCATCAGGGCCAACGTCATTGTCTGTCCCTTCTGCGGCTGCGGTGCCGTCACCTCTGCCAGCATCGCTTGCGGCGCCAATTCCCAAACCTCCCATACCAGCGCCAGCGCCCAAGAACGCACCTCCAATTTTGGACGTACCCTCTTATGCAGCATTCTCTCAAGATGTGATTATGACCGCTGCTATGGACGGGCAAGTTGTTTTGTGGGACTGCCGGGTCCCTTCTGGGGCTGGTTACGGGGTAGGCCGATTGTGGATGAGTGAGAAAACGCCGCCATGGTGTCTCTCGGTACGGCATCAGTTCTAACTCTGAACGAATTCAGTGTCTCGTGACACTTATTCCATCCGGAGATGACGCTCGCTTAGTGCCTTTTTTTCTCTCTCGCAGGCTTGCTGGTCCCCAAACGGAGGCCAGATCTATGCTGGAAGACGGAATGGAACCGTCGACGTGTGGGATGTTAGGCAACTTGGACGATCAGGACCCGCGGAGGTACCACGTCTGATGAAGACGCTAAGGAATCCCCCCAGCTCCGGCATTGTCAGCTGTGTGGTTGCATTCCCGGATGGACGACACATCGCTTGGTAAGTGGCGCAAGGATATAGAATGTGGCGCAGGTCAGGACCAGACAATTAGTTTGGGCCTCGCTCCGTCATATCGATATCTCTGTCCAACCCGCAAATGATTGACGGACACCTCTCTAGCGCTTGTAGCGATAACATTAGGTTATGGAACGCGGCGGAGGCCGGCGAAGGTGAGGCTAAAGGACGAATGCAATTTAAGATCATCCCTGGACACCATGGTGGTATGGTGTCCCAAATGTGTGAGTCCGAAACCAGGGAATTGGATATTGGATTATTCTGATCGTTTTGCGGCCACTCAAGTGGTTGATCCTGGTGCTCGGTTCCTGGTTAGTGCTAGTGGAAACAGGGGATGGCACGGGGAGGCCACGAGAACGGTTTTTGTACACGACATCAAGCCGGTTGTATAAACGATGGTTTAGTAGTATTCTATAAACGATTTCCAACCGAGTTGTTTTCGCTATCGAAGGTCGATTGTCGGGGTGGGGAGGAAGGCCTAGGAAGGGCCAAGGGCCGGAGAAGAAGGCCTAGGAAGGACCGGAGAAGAGGAAGGAACACCCCCATATTCATGTGGCTCAAGGTATGCGATGATTTGAAATAGAAGAGCAATGATAATAATACACCCGCGCCGACGTATATGAGGCCTACGTTGCGGCCGATAAGTTTCCACTCAAGTTTCCTTGCCTTCCCTCATACTTTGCATCTATGTGCGTCGAATGCGTCCCCCCTGAACTTGTCAACTTGACACCGCAAGACTACGAGCGATTTTTCCGCGTAGTTGGTGGTCGGCGATGCAACAACCTTAACCCGCTATATTTGATGCCGGCCGATGAGGAGGAGCTAAGGGTAAGTGGTAGATTTCTGTCCTCGGGGGGCGGCGGAGTGACGAATGGAATGGATGGGATACACATCGATGATGACATTGCTATTGACATCGGCCCAAATGACCGACGGCACCAGCGCTTCGAGGTATTTCACAGGATGGTCCGATTTGTTCTGGGAAATAAAATTTATGTGGGACCGGTGGAAAGAGTACTGTGTCCCTGCCCTGATCGCGATGATGATCAGAAGCGACGAGTTCTCGACATGGGTACCGGTGGTGGTCTTTGGCAAGTAAATTAAACCTTATTTATTCAAATTTACTCACGCTCAATTTACACAGGGCTGTTGACATGGCCGACGAATTCCCTCACGTAGATGTCACGGGTGTCGATCTTGCCCCTCTACAGCCTCGGTAAGTCATTTCCCAATTCTATTTATTTGCTAATACATCACATGCTCATCCTCAGAGCCATAGTACCGTTCCTACAAACTGCACGTCAGTTATCTCTCTCTCTCCCCATTTCTAAACAATGTCTCGTGAGCTCATATATTTGTATAATCCCCCAGATTCGAACTTTGCGACCTTGATTGCCGCTGTCTACCCTACCCTTCCAATTCATATGATGTCGTACATGCTCGCAATATGCATCTAGGCGTACGTCCCCTACCCACTTTATTCTTCCACCTCTCATCCCCTCTCTAATAGATCCATGATTACCCCCACTTCTTACAAGAACTCACTCGTATCCTTCGCCCCGGTGGCGTTCTCATCCTTATCGAGTTCGACCTTCGTCCTATCGCGGATGGAAAGTTTACGTCCACACCCGCCAAATCTGGTATCCCAGGCTGGTGTGCTTTAGCAGAAGGAATTCAAAGAGCGCTCGAGATGCGTGGCGTCGACACCACAGTGCCGGAACGCATGGGAGAACTCGTACACGACCTGGGGTCGTATGACCATGTATTCCAACAGCATGCCGACATCCCCATCGGTTTTTGGCCAAAAGGTACCTACCCCACCCCCCACCCCGTACGCCTTGCCTCCCCCTT
>QFDX01006273.1:0-47029 GCA_003315875.1 Lactifluus piperatus | reverse complement strand
TTGCCCTCCCCTTCTCTATTTTTGACAACACCCTACTATAGATCCGACTCTTCTCACAGTCGGCCAACTTGCGTGGATGGAGTCTGACTTGCTCATCCTTGCCATCCGACCCCTCTTATTGGCGTCAGGTCTTGACGAGAAGCAGGTTAAAAAGCTTACCGAGGCCGCACAGCGGGACTTGTATTATCCACTCGTGCACATTGAAAACAGGCTACACGTAGTCCATGCCATAAAAAGCGTATAACCGTCGTACGATCCATTATTTATCGCACCTGCCTTGTACTGTTCTTTCCCTGCTCTGCTCTCTTTTACGCCCATCAGCATGATGTCGATACTACACGTCACGCTATACCCTGTAACTCATATCACCATCGTCAATCACATTCGTACAACACTACAGGCATCCTTAAAGCAGTTGCAACATCTCTATTCCCTCCAGGTACATAAAGGAACGACCAACATCAAACCCGTACAAGCAGCCACAAGGAACCTGTCAGTCAAAGACGGACTAGTGGGAAAGGGAGTAGCCAACAGGTGAACAACAAAAGACAGCGACGGAGAGGACCAACAACAGTTTCACCGAGAACAGCACCCTCGTCAAACGGGTGACCATGCAACTTAGGCAGCGCCCGCCGTAGCATCATCTCTCTGAGTGAACTCCTGTAGCACGGACAAAGCCTCGTTAACCTTCGCAGCCATTGCATCCGGGGACTCGAGCAAATGCAGTAATTCAGCGTTGTCCATCTCGAGAAGCATACCCGTAATTTTGCCGGCAAGTTCGGGTTGAGCACTGGATTCGAAATGGGGATAAGAAGGTAAGCTAGCCACGAGAAACACTTACGGAACGATCTTCATATAGATTACCTCGCCGAGCATCTGCTTTTGCTCCATCGGAGATGCACTGGATAGGAGTGCGGTGTCCAAGGGTAAGCCACCACTGCCGACAGCAGGAGGGACGGGGCCAGCCTGAGCTGGCCCGGGTCCGTTGCGAGGGACAGGTGGATTACCCTTATAACCTTGCGGAGGTCGACCAGCAGGCGGTGCGATACCAGGAGCCCCGCGGGGAGGTGCAATACCTCCCTGAGGGCGAGGGACAGGAGGGCCACTCGCCGCCGGTGCTCCAGTCACACGTGGAATGCCAGGTTGGCTAGTGGGTGCGCCTTCGCGAGGGATAGGTGGACGAGGTGCTCCACGTGGGTATCCAGGCATATTACCATATCCTTGTGTAGGTGGTTGACCGTACGGAGGAATGGGCAAACCTGAAGACATCTTAAAACAGCTTCTTTCAGTTTGAGGTCTGTTGAACATACCAGGCTGAGCATATCCCATCATACCGCGACCGCCCTGGGGGGGATATGCACCAGGACCGGGGGGATAGTACATCGGACCATTGATGTAGCCGCCAGAGAGGCCTGCAGCTGCAGCTTGCTGTAACCTGATCTGGTTACGTTGAGCAATCTGACTCTCCAGCTGTTGTCGGCGGACTTCGCGGCGCTGAGCAAGAGAGACATAGAGAGGTTTGGTCCCAATGATTTTGTTGTTCATCTCGGCAACGGCCTTGGTAGCCTCGTCGGGGGTCGAGAAACAAACGAATCCAAACCCTTTAGAAGCCCCCTTTTCATCACACATGACCTTGCAGCTTGTAATTGTCCCGAAGGGCTCGAACTCAGCACGAAGCTTCTCGTCGTCGATGTCATCCTCGAGATTCTTGATGTAGAGGTTCACACCTTGATACTTGCTCATTTTCTCCTGTTTCGCAGCTTCATATGTCTTCCGTAATTCGTCTTCGCGCTCCGACTTCTTCTGAGCGCGGGAGACGAAGAGTTTCTTGCCCTTGTAGTCGCAATCATGAAGGGAATCCACGGCCACTTGAGCCTCATCATGAGACTCGAAATTGACGAAGCCAAAGCCCTTGCTCCGACCCTCGTCATCGAACTGTATGACAGCAGAGGTAACCGTGCCGTATCTCTCGAACAGTTCAACAAACTCTTCCTGGGTCACCTCTGGGTCGATATTTTTGACGTATAGGTTCGTGAATTGTGAGCGCATTTCGTCTAGCTTCGACTGGCGCTCCTTTAAACCAAGGTAAGAAAGTACTATGACCGACCATGACTGCGATGTCTCACCTTTCGAGAAATATGATATCCAACGTAGACCTTCTTATCGTTTAGAAGCATCCCGTTGACAGCTTTAATGGCAATTTCGGCGGCCTCAGCTGTCTCATAGTGAACATAACCGTAGCCACGAGAGCGGCCTTGTTCGTCGGTAGCGACCTTGCAAGATAGGACATTACCAAAGGCGGCAAAAGTGTCATGAAGAGCCTGAGTACGAGGTAAGCACGGTCTCCTCCTGAGTACAGAGGAGAGACAAACTTTGTTGTCAATCGCCTCATCCAAATTCTTGATGAAAATATTGCCTTGACCGGTTTTACGCAAGGCGGGATCACGCTGAGACCACATTATGCGGCTGGGGAGACGAATATGAGCCCAACGGAGCAAACGAACTAAACAGTACTAACCAAGCACGCCCTTTAATCAGGGAATAGTTTAATTGTTCCAATGCACGCTCGCCTGAGCACCGGGACCTGAGACATTGCAAGGCACCACAGAGAAACACAAGTACTCACCATCATTTGCGTTAAGATAATTGACATAAGCATAACCCAAAGAACGACGTGTGACAGCATCACGGCAAACGCGGATGCTATACAAACACAAGAACTAAAGTCAATTCACCGGCCCAGATAGGAAAGAACCCGTACTATCTATCTGGAACTCACCTAGCAACTGGACCAATCATATTGAATATCTCGAATAGATTGGCTTCTGAAACGGTGGGATCCAGTTCACCAACATAGAGGGAGGCAGAGGGAGCGGACGCCACAGACGGCGGGGGTGGGTTGTAAGAAGGCGCTGTCGGGGGTGGAATGGATGGTGCATCAGGAACCTGAAGAGCAACCTCCGGAGCTGGGACAGGCGAGGCAGACATTTATGTTTGCGGTACGGGTTGAGCGAGGGGTCGTTACTGCTTTGTGTTTTCTACGACTGGGTACGCCGGGGTGAGCGGTTGGTTGGTGGAGTGAAGAAAGAACGAGGAACACACAGAAGAGATGAAACAACCGCTTTGTGGATGAGTTTTTTTTAGAAATTTTTTTCTTTTTTGGTTTGCTTTTTTTTTTTGGCTGGAAAAAAGGATCAAAAAAGGAGCACGCTGGAGAGTTGAGAGAAAGGTGAAGACCGACCTTAGATGACGATGGTGGGTTGAAGCAGAAAAAAAAAAAATATTAACAAGCAATGCTTGGAATTGTCTTCTTCAATCTCCGACGACCACAACACACACTTTCCCTTTATTGGGCAAATGACACATCTCAATCTCATAACTCATACAACCACATCTAGCAAGCTGTGGCTAGTGCTATATCGTGCATAAAACAAACAAAAAAAACAAACAGTCATCATTATCCTCGCGTAAAGTAAGACTTTGCCCCCTGGGTTGCCAGCTCAGCTTTCGCCTAAAGTATCAATCGTTGGCATACATCTATCACACCAATTCATTTTAACCCTTACCTTATCCATTGTGTGACCCGCAGCAGAGTGATGTGCCCAAATCTGTCTGAGAGTGAATGGTTGCACAGCGTTCAGGCTGAAAGTATATTACCTGGCGGAAATAAAAGGCATTTCCTAACCCTTGAACGGCCCAACCAACCGTGGCAATGACACCGAGGATCCCAGCCACAAAGGCGTGATGCGAGAACCTCTGGATTGTCTGAATTATCCCAGCGGAACCAGTGCTGACAAAACGAAGGTCAAGGCGATTCAAAAGAGAAGTGGTGGAAGTACCTTGGAATACCAAGAAACCTATTGTAACCAATCAGATCAGCACATGTTCGCAGAAAAAGGAATGGGGTGTTCACATGTACAAGCTAAAGGCGAGATGCCAGCCGCCGAAGAAAAAATAGATATCTGATATATATAAAAAAGTAGGATGAATAAGAGAAATCACAGAGCGATCACACGTACAGTAATACAGAGATTGCTCCTGATGGCGTAAAGTAGGTATCAGAGATTGAGGAGGGGTAGAGTAAAACGCACTTTCATATATCCATTATAGATTGGTCTGAAGTTAAGTGAGTGATACATGAGTAATACGATACAAAAACACCGTTTCTCACCTGTACCACAGGAGGAATGACAGGACACTGATCAGCGGAGCAAAGCTGTCCAAAAGAGCAAACGTCAGTGAATCGATGAACAGGCCAAAGTCAAAGCTGGTACGCACATGATGCTGACAATTAGATCTTTTACACCATCTGGGCCTCCTGAGGTGAGAATAAATATGCAGGCGACCATGTTGACGATCAAGGTTCCGGCGAGGACTAGCCATAGCATGTAGAGTCGTGTGATAAGTGGCCGAGACGCTTCAGGGATTTCCTCCGAAATGTCATGGTAGATGAGGGGAAAGACTAGAGCGAGATGAGCATGCCCATGGGAGGTGTATGAAGGAGAGAAGAGACTTACAGGGGGGCCAGTTATTGCGACCATGTCTTCGGATGTTTTCAGCTTTTTGTTGTAGCTCGCGTTCTCTACGCTCCAAGTCTTGCTCCCGACGGTCAAGGTCAGCGACTCGTGGGGCAACTCGGTCATGTGAATATTGAGAATGCTTGTTGACGGAATCTTGATCGGCGAAAGGGTCGTCGAAGGGATTAACGTCTAGAGAGGTAGTGGAAGCGAAAGGGTCCTTTGTAATACCTGATCAATGAATATGATGAGTTGTTGAAAGGGGAAAAGTAAAGGTGAGACAGGTACCTGAGACCATATTGTTGAAATGGTAGACTTGTGAGTGAGTGTGAGAGATTGAAGAGGGCAACGAGGCGTGACGTGAAGGAGAAGTCCGCGGCGCGGGTAAATTGACGCTCAGCCTCAGCTCAATTTCTTTGCTGCGGCACCACAACGGTCTATATAGCAACTCTCTTACCTTTGCTTACCCTCAAATTTTTTTACTCGAGACGAGATGGAAAACTTGTCGTCATATAAATATTTCTCTCCTCATCTCTTCCCCCCCTTTCCCCTCACGTCTTCCCTCACCTTCTCTTGAAATCTCCTTTCCCTCAACTTGCACTGTCCCTTACAATGGTCCGCATTCTTTCCGTCATTCCTTTGGCCTTGACCACCCTCTCGATGGTTTCTGGTTCTGTTCTTCGGCTGCGAGACGAGCCGCACCCTCCTCCGGGGTGGAATTGCGAAATTCTTGAGGTTCGTCTCTCGTTTATCAGTTTTGAATAATCTTTTGGACTTTTTTTTTTGCAGCCTTATCCTATATACCACGAGCGTTATATCCAGCTCGACTGCAAACATAAGCATAAGACTGATTTCTTTCACACGTGCTGCCACCCTCGCTTGGTAAGTCCCTTACTTTCATTAACACACCACAGCCTGCTTATACACAACTTAGAAAAACCAAACCGACGCGTCCCGTCCTAGTTACTGCACCCCGTCCAACGCCACGTCCTCTTCGCCTCCTGTCCCGCCACCCAGCCCATCTTCTGGCAACGACTGCGATGATGTTGAGGATGAGAGTCGTGATAAATCGCCCTCTCCACCTCCTGCCCCGCCAAACAGCCCAGCTTTTGGCGACGACTGCGGTGATGATGATGACGACAATCATAATAGTTCTTCATCCACTATGCCTCCTTATCACTCCGAAAACCCACCTGCGCAGACGACCGCCACCCATGAGTCGTCCCACCCTACCGAGGCTTCCTCTCAGACAGAGACAACCCCGCACACTTACCGCCCCATGTCTACCCCGAATACTCTTTATGTCACTCCTACCCCGACGACCACAGCGACGCCTTCCTCAACTCCCAACCCCGGCGGTCCAATTTACACTGGGGTGTACGTGCTTTCCGTTATGTTCTTGTCAACCACTAAGTATATCGTATTAGGGCGACTTGGTACACCCAGAACGGCGTCGCCGGCGCTTGCGGCCAGGTGCACAGCGACAGCGATCATATTATAGCCTTGAGTGAGTGTTTATGGTCGGTCAAGTCCGCCTGAAGCTCACTTTCGACAAAGATTTAGAGATGTATGGCGCAACGGACGTTGTCTCTGGACACTGTGGGAAGCGAGTGAGGATCACTCGCAAGGATAACGGAAAAACCGTCGATGCGACCGTCCAGGATGCCTGCGATGCTTGTGCCCATGACTCCATCGACTTGTCAACAAGTGCTTTCAATGTGATCGGCACTATGGACGAAGGCGTAATTAATATCCATTGGCAGTATGTATGATGTTCCCACCTACCCCTTCAGGATAGTATTTCCTCGCATTTTGCCTGTCTTTGTTTTCATTATGGGCCGTGCCCCTTTGGATGTAGAGGGTGCGCGTGTTGAGAGTTGATAAGGGACTAACGACCCTGGTGGTGATGACCCCTACAACGAATCGCATCACTCCCCCTCGTGCACCTTGCTCTACGTTACTTTGACTTGTTACATTCCAGTCGCGCATGTAGTACATGTTGCTAGCCACCCCTTGTAAGGATGCCGGTGCCGCATGCGACACTTTTGCATAATCCAATGTTATTTTTTGTCATAAACGCCCAACTCAATCGGGTAAACGGGATCTTCAACTTTGAGCGCCCCGATTGAGGGAATTGTTGTTATCCAACCCGACCAACCCGACACCACTGTAAATGCGGCCCACATTACACCACGTTCTTGTCCTCGGAGGCAACGGGTTCATCGGTCTGTCATTCCCTTTCTTCACTTCATTGTTGCCCACACCCCTCACCGTTTCTACTAAATGATCACATTTATCTAGGCTCAGCGGTCTGTCGAACCGCCCTGCGTCACGGCTATCAGGTTACAAGTATCAGGTTAGCAACTAGATTGTGTCTCGCATTTGCCAGTCAGTCAATGCGTCAATCTGACAACAAAACCGTACCCACACAGCCTGTCCGGACGACCTTTCCAGACCCCGAAGGGCCACACCCCAACATGGACCGAAAAGGTAGAGCACCTCCCTTCCCCAAGTCGGGTGTTTCCCTTCCAGAAAATTTGATTTTGCTTTGTCTTGATACTCTCTGTATAGGTGCAGTGGGTCAAGGCGGACGCGCTTCAGCCGGAGACATATTCTCATCTATTACCTGGTGTCTCAGCTGTCGTGCATACCATCGGCACGCTCTTGGCTGACACCAGCTATAAGGATGCACTGCGGACGCAAGACCTGGCAGGCGCAGCGGGGAGCTTCATACAGAGTCTTGTGGGTGTGGCAGGTAACCCACTCGAGGAGTCACCAAGTGCCTACGAGACGTTGAACCGGGACTCGGGTCTGTTGATACACATGTTGTTTAGTGCCGCCGCCACAGATAAGCTCACTCCTTTTTTTTTGTGGGATTTGCAGCCGTGAAGGCGGCCGAGGCGTTCCTGGACAGCGCAGATAATGCGAAAACTCAAGTGCCACGACCGTTTATATACATTTCCGCCGAAGACATATTTCGACCACTCGTACCTGGTGCATATATCGAAATGAAACGCGAAGCGGAAGAACGTATTGAGCGTATGATCGAGGGGAAGACAAATTACCGTGGCGTGTACATGCGTCCAGGTGAGTGATACTACTTACTCAAATTCGTCAAATTCGCCTGTCCTGTGTGTGCAAGAAATGTCGTAAACAGGAAGACTGAATGACAAATTGTGTCTTGTCAGGTCTTGTCTACCATCCCCACTTGAGACCATACACGGCCCCTGTGGCGGCATTTCTTGACTTATCGTCTACATTGCAGTCACAACTTCCCAAAGGCGTGCCTAGCCCGTCAGAATTGCTCCATCGCTTCTCACAGACGCTGATTGGAACATCGTCTCCCCTTGAATCTATTGCAAGGGCGCTCTCTCTACCCCCCATACACGTGGATCAGGTTGCAGAGGCTATTTGTGTAGCGGTGGATAAGGGAAGAGCGGATGTGCGAGGGGTGTACGGTGTACGGGAGATGCGGGATTTAATAATCTAATCTTATCTTATCTTGAGAGCATCGGGGTTTTCGTTGGGGAAATGAACGAGGAACGAGGACGAGGCTACCCGGCTCGACCCATCACGATGATCCCCTTCCGCCTCGCTACCCGACGCAACATACGTCGTCGCGAGTTCTCTACCTCTTTCTCCTCTAGAACTGCTCTGCCATTTCTCTTACGCAATTCGCGTTTAGCTGCGGCCCCTGATGTAGATTCGGGCTCAGACTCGTCTCACCCCAACGGGCGGGTATTGCGCATGATCATGTTCGGTAAACCTGGTGCGGGCAAGGGAACACTTACAGCCCGTCTCGTACGGAAATACGATATTCTATCTCTCTCTACTGGTGATCTATTGAGACAACATATCGCAGAAAAGTGAGTTTGAGTTGTGTTCATGGTTCATATATGCAGGCGCTCAACCAGATCGCACACATCGAAGGACTGAGGTTGGTCTCGTCGCTGAGAAAATCGTTGCCAAGGGTGGTTTATTGCCGGACGAGCTCATGTTGAAAGTTGTATCAAGCAAACTCGACGCCCTCCGACACGAGGTATGTAAACGTGTGATATAGGAGTTCGTCGGGTTGCTGAAGAAGAATCTGATTTCCCTTACTCAGCATTGGATTTTGGATGGCTTTCCTCGGACGGTAGGTCAAGGCAAACTCCTTGATGCGCATCTTCGGTCAGTGTGGTTACTAGCCTTGCTTTTATTAAACCCTTTTTTGCCATATCTAACTGTATATGGTTACATTTTAGGAAGCAAGACTCGCCGCTTAATCTCGTCGTTAATCTCGACGTCTCTGACGAGGTCATTCTTGCCCGCATTTCGGAAAGATGGGTTCATCTGCCGTCTGGCCGTGTCTATAACCTCTCGTACAATCGGCCCCGAGTTGATGGTTTCGATGACGAGACCGGCGAACCGCTCGCCAAACGGCCAGATGATAACCCGGTAAGTTCGGACTTGACAACGAGATTAAAAATACCCATCCTCATCTTGGTAACGTATACGCATTTGCTGCGATACCTTTAGGAAATCTTTGCGCGTCGCTTGCAACAGTTTTACGCATCGACTGAGCCACTTTTGGAATATTACGGCAGTTCTTCTCAAACCTCTCGTTTCCCCGGCTCGAAAGCAAAATTGGTTTCGCTACGCGGTAGCACATCCGATGATATATGGCCCTCGCTAGAACATGCCGTGCGCTCGGCTATACCCAGACTTAGAGAGCGCAATGAGGAGCGTAGAAGGACCAGTCTCGGTGACATCGTATCGGCTAGAGAGGAAGGGCAGCGCTTACATCAGCCTGGTGCGCTAAGCGCTAATGAACACTAATTGTGAATTGACTTGTAATGCTGGCCCTCTTTTACATCCTGCCTTCTTTTATGCGTGCCATGCATTTCGCCAGCCGGTTGAAATTTCATTACACCTTGTTCTGCTTTCAGACGTGGATCACCCGCCGGCATTTCGCCGCTGGCTGTGGTTACGATACCTACCGATCACGGTATTTTTGCATTTACAAAAACATCAATAAATTTCTGCATCATCATCTATTGTGTATCACACCGGACGTGAATCTCTCCGGTACTTCTCGAAGTTCCCAGCCCTATTGGGGTCCTGTGATTCCAGCATATCTAGCTTCTCCGCGGCGATCATATCTCCTTTGACTTGATCCAGCAGGGTAGTCCACGGAACCCTCGGTACGGGTTCGCGAATAGTCTGCAACGTCCGTGCCAACTGTGTTCGTGAGCGAGACGGCCCCACAATGGAATAACCAAGAAGAAAAAAAATAGATATTTTACCTTGCTTTTGGAACCGTCAGGTTGGCCGGATGCACGGAGACGTGTAAGTGTGGCCTCGTATTCCGCGGTCTCCAGGGCTAGAACCGAATGAAACTCCTTCAGGAATTGGAAAAGGTCCGCGATGGCCGACGATATAGCGCTCCAGAGTGGCTGCGGACAAAAACTTTAGGTTTACAAAAAAAAAGGAGGGCGAGCGGTTCTCGGAGAATGGATATAATATGTGTACGTACTGTATTTTGTCCTTTCAACACCACGGTCTCGTGCGCGTTGATGAGAACTAAGAAGGGTGGCCAGAGCTCGTTCCAGATGACGAAAGGTCCCGCTCTTGTTGAAAGCGGAAGTTGGCCATCTTGTGACTGAGGGTTTTGTGACAACCTCCTTTCGAGCAGTAACCACAGCTTCACGGAGGCATAGCAATTGTTGATGTTCGCCGCTGCATTCACGAGTCCTTGAGTGACGGTGGAAGATCCAGCCATGACCTCCCGATACGCGATTATAAAAGTTGAAAAGTGTCCCATCAAAAGTTTACCCGGGTAGGTGGATTCGTGAGACAACGCAGCGAGCAAAAACACATTCCACACGTTGATGCTCAATTGTCGCAAGGATCTCTGTGTTCAATCTGTCTCAGCGACAAAAACACCACGTGAATCGATGGACAAGGATACCTCTGAGAGTTGCTCTGCAAACAATTGATAAAGGGACTCTCCGTCGATTCTCCAGCCGTGGAGAACCAGATTTGCAATAGATAAGGAAATATTGACCTCGATCTCGGCATCGCTACCTTGCAGAGGGCGAGTTTGTACGTATGCAATACCGTCTGTTCCTAACCTTGCTATTGAGCTATCCAAGTCTTTGTCGTATTCAGGAGTGTTGATGCTGGTCTGTGATATGGCCTAAAGACCTCTCAGGCAACGACCGGACACAAAAAAATCACAGTGAATACCTCGGCTATCGCAGCTAGTGTTGCCGGGAAGATCCGGCTTTTCCGTCGTAGACCCTCACCGTAGATTTCGAGGACGGTAGATATGATACGATTTTGTTCAAGTCTGAGGTCTGCCTGTGTGTTTTGCTTCTTGATACGAAGATGTAAGTGCTTTGCGACCTCTAATATGCGTACGAGAGTTGGCAGATTTATAATGAATCTGACCAATACTGCTCGGAGTATAGTGTCAACGTGGACAAGGAAGTCCTTTGGGATTTCTAAGTGAATCGGAATCGCGCAAACGAGGCGAGTCGTACCCGAATTTGGCTTGGATTATTATCCATCAGAATGCTAACGATCGAAAGCAACGGGTTTGGGTCAAAGCTTTCCGGTGGCCACTCTGTCGTTCGACGGACAACATTTGTGAGGCAGAGTCCTATGTCTGTTGCGGGATTAGGGTAACGACTGAAACTATTGGCGAAACTCACGCCGTATAAGAGCCGCATCATAAGCACTGGTGTGAACCTTCTCCATATAGAGACTGAGGTTGTGCGTGACCAACTTGAAACTCTCGAGGTCGTTCTCAACTAATCTTGAAGCGGTGTCTCGTAGAAGGATGTCCCTTAGACCTTGAGACTCGGGGGAACCTCGGGGGACGTTCTCCGTACATGACCGAAGAACGTCGAAAAACGAGTCTGCATGCGTTCTCTGTGGGGCACATCAGAAACAGACGGGACTTGTATAGCTTAAAAGCACTGGCTTTGAATAATACGATACATATACCACGTTCAGCAAACCTGATCCAAAGTCAAAGTTAACCGACAATATCGAGATCCTGCGATACTTACATTAATAAGGCATCCTCGATGAAGGACCTTGCTTGAGATGCAAGGGGATTCTCTTTGTTGAACCCAGAATCTGTAACAACTTGCGAGCATACCTCAATGGACTCACTAAAATTTATACTTCAACATTGAGTCTTTATGATCACAACGAACATCGCTTACAGAACGAAGCCGCCTGCTGCATTCGGCCATAACTTGATATATGTCTGTGCTACTGTCAAAGCAAGCTGGCGTAGTTCATAGCTGAGCCCAGTAGACACGAGGTTCAGTACCCGAAGGACAGCTTTCCGAAGATTTCCTTGCAGGTGTCGGAGAGGTTGGCTCTCCATATCGTGTTTATACATGACGACAAGAAGACATTCAACGAGCCTCTTTATCGTCAAGAATGGCAAATCAAGGAGGTCTCCTGATCCCGTGATCAATGCGAAGGCAACATCCACAAAGATAGACCCAACGAGCAGTGGTGCAGCCGCGTCGTTAGGGGGTAACGATTCGGTCATTGCAGAACTGACGAGGGAAAACGGATGTGGAGCATCGAGCACAGATAATAATTCATCCATGCAGGGCGACACGTCGCGGGTCGTAATTCTCGTATGCTCGAATGCGACATGGTACCCTTGGCCCGCAGGAGCGTTCGGGACATTGGCAAATCCCAAATCACGAACGAGGTGTTTCTTCAGCTTGAGCAAGGTAAATAGGTCAACGTTGATACCAGAACTGATCATTTTCAGGCTCAAAAGGAGAACAGACATCTGCGGAAGGTGGGTTGAAGGAAAACGACGCTGCTGCGAAAGACTCACGCGCAAGGTTGCGATGTCAGGGTCCGTGGTGTCTGGGCCGCGGTTTGCTTCTGACTGAAGAATCGAACGTGTTATCCCATAAAACTCTGCGCCGGAAAGGGCTCACCAGACGCACATCAGTGGTCTCATATTTGACATTCTCGTCATTTGGGATGTGATCATCTTCTGAAAGGATCCCAACGATGACTCCCCATGAAAGTACTGGAAAAGACGTGATAAGGAAGGCATGCGTGAGTCACGGAATTACGGTATGTACCTCTCCAGCCAGAAAACAGCGTATGAAGTCGTATGAGGAAGCTGACAAGCCTCACGCGTTCAGAAACCGGGGCTTTGACCAAGGCTTCATCCCAACAGTTTGTAATAGCTTCCAAATGAGCGGGGAGTAATGTCTGCGACCAAGTATCCACAGCGACTTTAACTTCCTCCTGCAAGTCATCTCAACATTCGTGAACAGACAGTATTGAAATGTGCAAGTACTTGAGGGTCCTGCCACAGTGCAGCGAAGAAATCGTTAAAAATTATTGTGGCGCTGGACTGCCACTGCCTATCTTCGACGATGAATGACGGGTTGATCACGTCAAGAATCATGCGAAAGAGCAGCTTTAATGTTCGAAGTCTAGTCAAGGTAAAGATGCGGCCTTGCATTGAGACATAGCCCCCTTACCGCGTTTCCCAATGAGTTGCGGAGGACAATGAGGTCTGCAGGAGAGTGTCCAAGGGCTGGGCGTCGACGACAAGGATACGCGTAAGTAGACTGGGGCAGATTGAAGATAGGTGGCCAGATTGCATGTCATAGAATAACCATACACTTTCCCGAGGATGAGTAAATGCCAGCAGCTGAAAAATCCATTTCGAAAGCCTTACCAAGAACTGAGTATCCCAGCGTTGCGGAGAATGAAATTATCTACTTCGTATGATTCCATCAATGGACATTCCTTGATAAAAAGGTAGAAGAATTTAGCGACAATGATATTGATATCTTCTTGTCGCGCCTTGACATAATCTCCGAGTGCTTGAACGAAGCT
Source organism: Lactifluus piperatus (assembly GCA_003315875.1). Classification (NCBI taxonomy): domain Eukaryota; kingdom Fungi; phylum Basidiomycota; class Agaricomycetes; order Russulales; family Russulaceae; genus Lactifluus; species Lactifluus piperatus. Next base: position 33,635 of record QFDX01006273.1, on the reverse strand, counting down.
AATATCCATGTGAATTGGATCTAGAACCATCTGTGCCCTCGAATGACTCGTACGTCTATCCAACGTTTGAGAAATGACAAATGGCAATCAGAGCTGCTAAAGGCAAACCTAGAGGGTAGCTGAAGCACCTCGCTTTCTATTACCAAGCCATGGTCAATAAGGACTTCACGCGCGCACCCAGCGAGCAGAAGACATGTTGCTAGGGATAATCGAATGAAATCAGAGCTGAAATGATGTCAGCACCTGTCTGACTCGGTGAACTGACTACCTTACATAGTCGGAAGAACCTTCCCCTCATTCAAATATCCACATAGCTCTACGGACAGACGAAGATGCACGGAACTGATCATGCCATAGAGGTCTTGTCGGCCGTGAGACCTTGTCCAACCACACAGAAATGCAGCATGAATCAAGGGATACATATCAGTTGTTGAGAATTTGAACTGATCGGTTAGAGACTTGACATGCTGGAACGTTGATTCCGGGATGTCCACTGCAGAGGAAGCAAAGATGCTCAAACATTGTAAGCACCGACTTAAATCCTCTCGGTCTCCGGACGCCATCCTGAGGACTACACCCCACGGATTGACCGTCGTGATACGAGAACCATCGATAAACGATGTGGCTGTTTCAACGGCACTGCTCAATTGGTGACTCATACTACTTTCACGGTTTAAAAGCCGTTGCAAAGACAAAACGGGCTATAAATACCTTTAGTAAGAGACAACATAGTAGATTGATTGGCTCACCTTATTCAACGGCCGCTTCAAACTCCATTCCAGCCATAGAAGGAAAATGTCATCAAATGTAGTGAAGACGACAAAAGTTTGACAGAGTCTGGTGATGTGTCGCAACGATAAGTCCACCTTCGAGAGCCTCAGTATTAAGGATTGTCAAAGGCCGTACATTACTCGCCATCTCTTCATTAGCCTCAGCGTCAAGCCTCCCGGCAGCGATCTCAAGGACCAACTCAAAGCACATTCTCCCGTAGAATACTGCATCTAGGTCATGAAGCGCGAGCAACCACGCAGCAGCATAGATCCGGAGTAAAGATCGACGTTGGGAAAGATAGTCCCCACCATTTTTTGACGATGCGGCAAGCCTTTCGGGAATAGGCCATGATTGGTGCATGGTATTCGTGCGCACGCCAGGAAGTTCTCGCCGTAAAGGGATATAGTCCCGAAGTATGATGGCTAATTTCTCGTCCTTCATGCGATATGAGTCTCATGTCATCCTGATATCGGATGTGAAAATCGCGTACTTCTGCAAGAATCCAATCAAGAATGATTTTCATGAGTCGACGACGGGCGTAGTTTGTTGACATCTCTGTCGGCCAGGCCCTCCTTACCAAGAGCTGAAACCCAGCTTCATTGACGGAGATATAAATATCTGATAGGCAGGCCTCGATAGCCATTATGAACGTTTCGACGTTGGCGGAGAGATCGAGGCATAAAGGCAAGGAAAACAAGCAGAGTGATTCGTTGTATTGCAGCAAGCCTCTCGAGTCGACTACACGACTGTCCCGGATCTCCAACAGGCCAACGTGATGTAAATGACTGAGCAACATCTCTGCGGCAATATCAGATTGTATCTGGAAGTTGGCTCTAAGGTTGTCGCGGAGAAGGCCGAGGGGGATGGCATCGTAGGTATGGGGTTGCGACTTGATATAATCCAACTGGGGGTTCAGAAAGGGATCCGGTGTACCTCCATCAAAGGGGTCAAGAGTCACGTCGATGAGTTTAATACTGGCTGCCAGGAAACCTAGAGTCGACCAGTCAAAAAGCAGGGTCATTCTCGAGGGGGAACGGCATTCCTGGAGGAAATCATTCAACGTATCAGATGGACAGGACCCTGGAGAGAGAAGGGCAGCTCGGCAACGATCAAGGAGAGATTGGAGTTCGAGGCTAAACGGCTTGGAAGCCTCATCACCACCTTCAATAACGATGGTATCCAGGGCGAGTCCATTACTAAGAAGTTGCAGTTGAGTCCAAAGGATGTCAGTGTGGATCAGGATATCTTCGTAATGGCGCAGAGAATCTGAACCGAGCTCCAGCAGGCCCCTGAAATGGTTGTCAAATGAATTGCGTAAGTCACGTGATGAAATAGTTATATGAGCCGGTGTAAGTGGAGCTGTGTGACATTGTGCGAGAACAGTTTCTGAGAGGGCCGCGATGCACCTGGCATGAACGAAATGGTTGCACTTGTCACATTTAAGACCTTGACTGTGGCATCCCCACAATGGTAAATTGCAGAAGAAACAAAGCACCAGAGTGAACATATTGACAACGCTGAAGGTATGCTCTGAGGTGTGTTGTCCATTGGGGTCACCTCTCGGTAGATGTACATAGCAGAACCGATAAATTGCAACCTTTTCAGCGCTAGGGTCCAGTTCCATGGGATGCTGTATAAGCAAGTTGCCGTCAGGGTAGTCATAACAATCGAAGTGCACTGCACAGATGCACAATGGGCAGAAAAGTCCAAGTCCGATAATTTGCTTGGAACATGATCGACACTCTCGTAATATGTTTCCCTCGAAAAGCTTCGGTCCGGAATGTTCTGCGAACTGCCAAAGAACAAATTGATGAGCGTGGGGACGGTACGACGGTGGATGTTTTGCATGGGCCAGTGATTCAAACGGCTTGCTCACAACGCAGTGACCAAGTGCGCGAGGCCAGTAAGAATATAAAAGGCCAAGAGCAGTGAGTCGAGCATTGGGTGTGTGATATGCGACAACTTCAAGAATGTTTAGAGAAGCATCGGGTCTTAGATCAACAATCATGTCAAATAGGTGGCGCAGTCGGTATAGAGTGAATGCTGAGGCCCTGCTGAAGTCTATTGCCTCGGAAATTGCAGCCAGCAGAGGCGACACGAGTGAAAGAAGTCGGTAAGATGCAAGAGATTGGCCCGATGCACTCTGTGAAGGCACACAGCGGCTGGAGTAAGATCGGCCGGAAGTTCCGCTATGAAAGTCACCCAGGGGATCGGAGTGTGTCTCCTCGTAGTGTTCAACTTGAATGGAGACGGTAGGTGGGGGAACTCCATCATCATCTTGGAACTCGGCGAAGTTCGCTATGAACCGTAGCATATTGAGCACATGATACCAGTAGGACAGACAATTCAGCTAGGCACCTTGAGTATTCCCGGCTACCCCACTGTCATTTGCCAGTTTGCGCAACTTCTTTTCTTCATACAGCATATCTCGAAGAACTACCTCAAAAAACAAGAGTAATCGAGGATACATTTCAGGTTTGAATGTTGCGAACGCCGGCAGAAGCGCAAAGCCGACTTGGGAGACAACAGTACCAGACCTCGCGTGCATATGCACGAGAAGCAGTGCGATATCTAGAGATATCGCTTGTAGAGAGTTTGGTGGACGGGAAGGTCGAGGTGGCGTCAACGGAAATCGACAGTCCTCGGAGACTATGGACTGGAGGACGGAAATGCACTGAGAGAGCAACTCTGTCGATTCCATTCCAGAATGTGACGAGCGTCTTGCATCAATGCTAGTGCTGCGCCTTCGTCGACGGAAGGTTGGAGAATGAGCTGTGGTGTCCGACTTGTCGCCACTTCCGAACATAGCTGCGGGCGTACTGAGGAAAAGTGAATCTGAGCAGTCATACCAGGGACGTCCACTGGGAACTCGCCTTTCGTTGAATAACTGCCACCCTTGAGACAACGAAATCATTAATACATCTCTCAGGCGATTCATCAGGTCGAAGGCTGAGTCTGGGGAAAAGGCGCGCTCGGAACGGTCCTCACTGTCCGTGTCCGCCGATTGAGAACCCACAGTGTTTGTCCTTGAAGTATTGGGCCGGGGGACGGTGGATTTAGCTGCCGGCATCGCCTGGGATTGCAGGAGATCTGATGAGGGGCACTTCGGTCTACGGAGGAGTTGTCCGAGAACATGTGCAAGTAGTTTCTGGGACTCATCCTGTGCCTTTGTAGTACCGGGAGGAGGCACTGGTGGTAGCAGAGGAGATGGGGCACTATTGGCGATACCCTGGGAAGTGAGAAGAGATGGTAATGCCGCCTGGGAAAGGGCCCGAGCCCTCTGCCGAAAAGTCGGCGAAGGCTCATCAACTGGTGAAGTTGACAGGGGAGTGACGATGGAGTCCGAGTCGGATATCTCAAGGCGAAGAACAGGCGCTGTGAGCTTTTCCCTCTGAAATGGCATGACTCTCAGAGTTTCGATAGGTTTCCCTGTCGAATAAGTGCGAATCGCTCGAGGCAGACTTGGCGAAGTTACAACTTCTGCTATAAATTTGTGATCTGCAGTGTGCGTCCAAATGCGACCCGACCCTGCTGACTTGGGTTACGACCACGTGATTGGGATTGGTGCTGCGATGTCGCTCATGGGCGCCTCCTAATTGAACACTAAAGTCTTTCCGCTCGACGGTTGCGTCCTTGCCGTATCTGCATTAGATATGCCACGCAAAAAGGCGGCCTCTGAACAACTTAGGCAGCAGACTCTTGTTGGGTTTCTAAAACCACATCAAAACAGCCCTCGGAATGCCAAAACCAAGACGAATTTGGAACCATCAAACCGAGCAGCTAGGGTTATCGAGATTGTCGATCAAAGTGACACAGACAGCGACGTAGGGGCGATCCACTTCGAACCCAGGAAAGAGGACCCCTCAGATGATGATGATGTTCAGCTGTCCTCTCCGATAAAGCGGCGCAGAATTGCGGCCGAGGTTAAGTCGCATGCCGACCATGGAACTTCAGCCTCTGGGGATTCTGATGACAACATAGATTTAAATCGAGGAGCATCACCACCAACCAAGATGAATCGCCCCATTTCTCGTAGCCCGAGCACCGAGCTTGATTCTCCGCCTAAGCGGCGGCGGCTGGCCAAAGGGATCCGACCCCCGAGTCCAGAGGAACCTGACAATCTACTTGGCGAGGTCGATGAAGCAGGCGAATTTTACGTCGGGTCATGCAAGGCTCTAACTAATACATATCACAGATATAATCCAGTCACGCTTTCGCGATCGCCAGAAGCGGACAACGTATCAACAGAATCTCGATAGACTGAAAAGTAAGCGTGTGCTAATGAATTAGTATTATGACGGTGTGATGACACTGGTGACTGCTGCCCGTCTCAGAGAGAAAGCTCGGAGTGAAACTCCTGGTATCAGATGACGGGAAAACAGACGATGACGATGAACGGATGTCACCTTTTCAGGATTCCCAAGACGACGACAGTGATGAAGACGGTGACAACGATGGAGGTGACGACGACGACGACGACTTTGTCGTACAGGATGATGGAGCTGCTAAACCTGAACTACCCGTGGCCTTCAGTCTTCATAGCCATCAGGACATGAGCCACGATTTCAAGGTTGTTTGCCAGCTCTTTGTTCTCCTTGCTATGATGCCAATGGATGAACGTCGGTCTTTCATGCAAGAAACCTTAAAAAGTGCGGGACTAGGCTTATAAGGAGATTAACAACTAAGCGACGCGCAGGTGATCAATACTTCTCGGTCCCGTTCCAAGTCATTCATCGAAAACTCTCGGACACACGAGACTCCGTAGCATCAAACGTGTGGAGGCGTGATTACAGGGAAGCATTGGAACGATACCCGGACATTACGCTGATGAAACTAGACTTTGCGATTCCCCATTGTGATGCATGTCACCTCGGTGGAAGACTATCCACCGTGGCTGCGCGGCTAAAGGGTATCCCTTACGATAACCTTTCGTTCGAGGTGAGTTTCCCGTTGATAATTGCAGCGTTTCTCCAGGACTACCATACTTCCAGCCTATAATCGACGAAGATGACTCAGAGAACTCAGAGAACGAGAATTCTTATGTCACTAGTTTCAACCTCGGCCGCTTTTGTGCAGCTCGAACTCATATATTCCATCGGTTGTCACACTGGAATGTGAGTCAATATCCTGAGACGTCTTAGGACAAGACGGTGTCTATTACTGACTGTGGTCCAGTATCACTTGTATAGGATGTTGTCCGAAGAAGTCGACCTCGTACAACGGCCCGGGAAGCAAACATTTAGTCGGATGGCCTATGCTAAGGGCTTGCCTCCACCTGAGGACACTTCCAATGTGAATGATATCATGGAATGGTTAGATGAAAGAGGCGTCGTGTCAGCAGAGTGGCAGAAACTACGTGAGTTATTGGAACGCGCTAGTAGCTTGGATGCATCTACCGGAAAGCAGGAGGAGGACTTTGATTAATAAATGTACACTTGATATTATGTCCCTTGTAGGTTCTGACGTTGTATGTCAAACTGAGAAGTGTTGTCTAACATTGACACTTATCATCTCATGACCTTTGCGAACCAAGATCTCGTGACGGATTTAGCGCACGTGCAGGTCCACGCACGCTAGTCACTCACCGCGACACCGCTCAACGGATTTTTGTCTTCACTACCTCAACCCGTTTGACATCCCGGGATTAGGATCAACACAGTCGAACTACATACCGTCATGGCATACTATTCTTCTCAGACAGGGCAGCATCCGGCGACTTCGGGGGCGTACCCGTACAGTACCTACTCGTACACTCACCCGCAAACACCCGGTGCATATCCCTACACGCCTGGTGCATATCCTGGAACCGCGGTTACGGGCTACGGTACTGCATGGCCCTACTCATATGGTTATTACCATCAACCTACCAGTGCACTGTCCAAACCTGCGACGGCCCAGGCGACTACCGCGACGGCAACTACCACTGTGCCCACGAACACCCAGCGGACTACCTTTACCGCATATAACCCTACATACGCCCGTGAAACCGCTGGAACTGGTGCTGCAAGTGGCGCCTCTTCCCGCGGATACAAAAAGCAGTCCAACTTCAAAGGGCTGTTCACCAAAGAGCGTGCGTCCAACAGCCTCGCATGTGTTGCAACTCACAAACCAGCCTTATTTCCAGTACGCAATTTGATGTTTGGCTTCGGAGATGACAGAAACCCCTCGAATGATACCGTTAATGTCATGGAGGAAATACTTGTGGAATACATCGCAGATATGGTAGGTGTCTTCTACACTTTTAACCTCTTCGTGGTAACATCACCCTCTGTTCAGTGCCAAATTGCCCTTGCACCGACAAAAAAATCCCGTCTGTCAATTGAGGACTTCCGTAGGGCACTATCACGACCAGCTGACGCTAAAAAACTTGCACGGATGGAGGAATTATTGTTCATGCAGGAAGATATTAAGCGGGCTCGGGCTCAGTTCAATGATTCCGAGATGAATCAGTCTAGGAGTCTGCCACCATAGTACTAATGAGTAGGATTGCACATCGTGATACTACCTTCTCCACGAAGTTAGGCCGTATGGTCGAGCTGAGTAGTATGACTTACGGTTAGGATGTGGATTACTGATCCTCCTGGATCGCGTTGTCTGTTTCCTCCACATCGTCTTGTCCCTCGGTTTCAGGCGCGCCATCTCTGTGCCCCCGCAAACCTGGAAACCATTTGAATACAGTTGTTTGCACCACAAAGTTCACTCCTCACCTCCACTGGACAGCGGTTTAGCATATTGTTTAAGCCATTCTTCAGACTCCCAGACTAATGGACCGCTTAGCACAAACGCCGTATGTTGAACCAGGGGGGGGCGACTCACTTGCTCGATTACCAGCCGATTGGGTCACTCCCTTCATGGGTCTCGCAAGGTTGACCTTCAATACCCTACCACGTAGTTCGTTCATATCCATGTTATCGATAGCGTCTTGCACATCCCCCGCGGATGAAAACGTGACGAAGGCATAACCACGGTGTTTCAAATCCGCAGCTACATCAATGAGTAAGGTATTAATGGCTATCGTAGTTATAGATAGACACACGGTTTTCATGCGGTCTCCCTGTTGCATTGGTGGGAAGTTGTACGTCAACAATATCACCTAGAAATAATGTCAGCCTCTGAAGACACACAGTTGGAGACTGGGCACACCAAATACTGAAAATGTTTCCAGGATTATCTCTTCATTCACATCTTCGCCAATTCCTCCGACAAATATGGTTTTTTTCGTCTTGTTACCCTCATCCATGTTGAGAATGAGAATGTTGCTTTAGTTGTGGCTGTAGTTCCGTGTGCGGTGGCGGCCCGTCGCTGACAACGTCATTATTCTATTCAATCTGAAAAGTCCAGGCCTCAGGCCTCAGATCTCAGACCCGTAGGTCAGAGCAGTTCGCATTCTCCTGTGTGTGTAGGCCCGGAAATGTGTGCTTTTCACCTCAGGTATACAATTCAAAGAATGCGCTACGTTCTACGAATCAAAACCAGAAGTTGGAAGAACCATCAGGATTCCGTCTCCTCCGAGCTCTTCTCTAATTTCCGACGTTTCCGCTCCTGATATCGCTCCCGTGCTCTCTGAATATCCGTATTGTCGTTTCGTCTCGCGACCTGGCGGGCAGCCGCCTCGCTTTCCTGCTGTTCCTTCTCCTTCACCACTCTTTCTTGCTCCTCCGCTAACTGGGCCTCGATCTCCCGTATTCGCCTTTCGTTGATTTCTTTCCGGCTAGCAGCTGACCCAACCGCGCGGTGCACCTCCACTGAGGGACCGTCTCCTTTCTTTTGCGTATGAAGACCAAGTCGCCTCGTATTTGGAGCAGACAGGTTCAGGCCAGCAGAAAGAAGGTCGCGCTTATCGACTATTTGGTTGTCCTCGTTTAGTTCTACTTCTTTTCCCTGCTCACGAGCAAGACGAGCAAGCTCCACATCCGATCTTGGAGCGAGCTCTGGAGGCCTGACAATGGTGAGATTGGGGGTGGAGCCTTGCGGCCCTTTGACAGTCCTCGAAGTTAACTGTGTAGCTGCAACAGTTTCTTCGTGCTTTTGTTCCGATTCCTCCAGTAATTTGCGATAGAAGTGTGCCATGCCACCAGATGACCCACGCCTCTTCTCGATTTCTAACAACGAATCAGTTAATAATCGGGGCAGTAGCCATGTATTACACACCTTCACGTTGCCTCTCTTCTTCCTCTGCCCTGCGCACTTCCGCCATCTGGTCCTTGTATGCTTGAGTGACAAAGGCTTCTTTGTCACGAAACTCATCGCCTTCTGCTTCTCTTTCCCTCTGGATCATCTTTTCTTCTGCCTTTAGATGATCCAGCCTCCGCGTTGCAGCCGATGTCAATAGACCGCTGATATATTTAGGCTTTGAGAGACATGACTTCATTCTTGGGGAGGCAACAATATCAGGCGACTTACCTTTCTTTCCTTGGACTCCCGCTCCTTGGTTTCTTTTTGCCTAGCTTTTGCATCCTGCATGGTGTCCCATACTTCGTCATATTGATACACTGTAGAATCAACCTGCTGCTCCTTCTCCATGCGTGTCTTGGCCGACTTCGATAACGTTACATTTTGTGCTACGAGGCCACTGTTTCCCGTGCCACCGTTACGCGTAGATGAGAGTGTATCATCACCGGAATTATCGTCGTCGAGTGATGCGAAGGCAGCTGGACGCTTGAGTGAAGGGGCATCACCAACTGATTTGGTAGAGGACTTGCTGGTGAGAGAGAAAGAGAGCTTCATTACGTAAACATGAAACTGCTACCTACTTGAACAAATGTCACGGTACGGCAGTATCACCTCAACATAGATGGCACAAAGCGGATACGACAGAAGACGTGTCAATGGCCCGAGCGAGAGCTTTCAACCCATTTTCGACGATGAACCAGATCTCCTATACAAGGACTGGAAGCTGGGGGAAAAGCGCCGGAACAGACAGGCTGAGGACATTCGCCCTATATGTGCGGGGCACCAACTTATTCTCTTTACACTTCTTGCTAACTCAAAGTGACGTAGATAGTTCTTAAGACAGGCTTAATCAAACAAGCCAATGGTTCCGCATATATTGAAACCGAGCGCACAAAAATCGCATGCGCGGTGTGGGTCCCCTAGCAGCCATCACCGTTAGCAACTCTAAACCAACCATTTTACCCCCCCCTCCCCTAGATATGGCCCTCGTCAGTCAAAAACCTCTGCGTATCATAAAACTGGGAGACTGAGTGTTGAAGTCAAATTCGCGCCATTCTCATCGCTAGTGCGACGAGTACCTATCCGAGTAATGCACTGTTGGCAATATCCTGGTGCTTGTCTTCTCATTTTGTCACCTCACAGGACGCAGAGGACAGATCAATAGCCAATCTTGTTCAACAAGCATTGACTTCTAGTGTGCGGCTAGATTTGCTGCCAAAGTCTGTTATAGACATATTTATAACCGTCGTCGAATGTGATGGCATCGAGGGCTGCGTCGCAGCAGCCACAATCGCCGCATCTACTTCCCTCGCAAAAGCTGGAATCGAGATGCTTGGTTTGGTTGTATCATGTGCTGGAGTGAGCCCACGCTGCCGTCGGTTCGTATTTTTCCTTACACTCAAACTATCAGGCAGTCGTCGGGGAGGATATATGGCTAGATCCTACTGAGGAGGAAGCGCAGTTGGCATCTGGAATGTTATTATGTGCGTGCATGCCTGCTCTAGGCTTGACAACAAGCGTTTGGCAGACTGGTCGCATACTCCCGCCCAAGATATTTCAGGTGCGTTTCTGCCGATTCTCTTCGCCTGTATATCGATCAACTCAAAATAACGTCAGGCTCTTCAACTATGTCAAGGGCGTTGTATCGACATCCATCAAGTGGCAACTCAGGCCCTTCATGAAGACTGAGATACGAACCCGGGAGATCTATACAATCTTGATTTACAATGCCCGCATGGCTTGTACTCTCGTTCGACCTCAGCTTTCAACAATGACAACGACGCATGCCCCAGCGATTCCACGCGTGGCTTACGACCATCGCTTGTGCTCGGCTCGACTTGCTTGATAATTGGAGATTATGGCTGTGTACCACGGCCCTAACAGAATTCTCCATAACGTTTATGGCCAAATTGTGGGAACTTGTATCTTAAAAAATAAAAAGGGATATTACTGTACCAAAGGAATTGGCCAAGGCTGGATCAGAAGTACTATATTAGATCACATCTTCATCAGGGTCAATCAGTTGTCAGTGTCACACTTACCCCAATCCCAAGTTCATCTTGGTGATCACCGAGAAATTAAGATCGATGCTGTGGACTCTGCGATGGATAGACCAAGGCCATCGGCATGGGATGCTTCGACGACAATCGGGAAGTGGTGCGGGTGGGCTTGAAGAGGCCAGAGGCCGTGTCGTCGGACACAGGAGAGGGGCACGCGTAGGTAGATGGCAATTGGCTTCAGAGGAGATGAGGTGATGTCTCAAAGGCACGAGCGCTTGCTCCTAGTATGATATCATGGTATCCATCGCCTTTGCACTAATATTTGTTCCTTGTCTATGTAATCCATACTTCTTTCATGATGGAGCAACTTTTTTGTTGCCTTTAAGATGCCTCCTTACTTCTTTATGTGCTTCACTCAACATCAACAAGATGCAAATCCTATTTAGTACAAGTAAAATTGCACAGGTGATGTTACCTTACGTCATCCGCGTGAGAGTACTAATAATCATAAGAGGTAAGTTACACGACACGACAAAAGACGCGCTCGTGGATACCTTCAATGCCCACTGGTAAAGACCTGCACGTCAACTCACGACAACCCCAGGAATTCTCTGGTCAAGAACTTTCGCCACTTCGATCGAGATCTTCTCATGACTCCGACGACTCATTGAGGGCTCTTGAACTTTTCGAAGGTGCGACTCCCAGAGCGCTGAGCAGGGCTCGTTCGTTTTCCATATCCGGCTTTGGCTTTGAGAGGGACCTCTTACCGTTGAGTGCGAGCTTGAGCGAGCCTGACGAAATTCGGGGTGCCATTGGGGAGAAAAATATTGGATTAATTAATGGTAAGCTTGAACATGCATCGCTCTTAAACTCATTGATCGCGATGCCTTGCCCTCTAGGTATTGCCTTGGTCGTAGGTTCACAGGTGAAATGGCATTTATTTTATTCAAAGTTGGGCCATTGATTCGTCTGTGCAGATTGGCTCAGGTATATTGTATGTAAATCCTGCACTTTAAGAGCACAAAACGTTGAGGTGTTCGTAGCTCATCACCGGGCGTGGTGGTCGCAAATACGGGGAGCGTCGGTGCCAGTCTCATCGTGTGGTTATTATCGTGTTTGTTGGGTTGGACAGGCGCAAGCAGCTTCGCAGAGCTGGGATCTGCGATACCATTAAGTGGTGGAGCTCAAGCCTACCTGGCCTACTCTTACGGTCCTCTTGTTTCCTACTTGTTCGCTTGGACAGCTATATCTGCGTTGAAACCTGGTACCATTCCATACCCTGCACACTTGATGGAACGACTCAATCTACTACGTTTAAGGGAGCAACGCTGTGGTCAGCCTCATATTCGCGGAATATTTCAACAGACTGCTTTGGCATACGACTCGCAGCGATATTTCACCGAATGACATTCCGCAATGGGCCATTCAGGTCACAGCGATTGCGGCTGTCTTGATAATTACATTCGTGTGTGTAATCACCCCAAGTTTAGGAACTAGAGTTGCCGTCGTCTTCACGAGCGTAAAGGTGCGCGTAGATGTATATTCTGGGTTCGGTGACACCCACTACTTTCATTCCAGATCCTTTCCTTGGTATGCGCTATTCTCACATTCTTCATGATTATCACTAACTTCGGGAGATATCTATAACCCTACTCGGGCTTATTCAACTAGCAAGGGGTCGAGCAAGCACCTCGCTCACAACGCCTATATTTGATGGGACGTCCACAAACCCGTCAGCATATGCCCTTGCTTTTTATTCAGGTCTCTGGGCGTTTGATGGCTGGGACCAAGTGAATTACGTTGGCGGTGAGATGTCTGAACCAGAAAAGAACATCCCACGGGTGATACATTTAAGCATGATCACTTCGATGGTTCGGTTTATTTCACAATTTCAATGTCAAGTCCATCTAAACCTCGCCTTAGTTATTATTTCTGCTTGCCAATGTCTCCTACTTCGTGGTGCTCGACAAGGTATCTATCCTGTCTTCTGCTTGTTCATTGCTTGATGTCAAACTTGGATAGAACATTGTGGGTCTTAGCAATACAGTCGCTCTCGACTTCGGCCGCGCCCTTTTTGGCCCAATTGGGGGATCTATCTTTGCATTCATGGTCGCGTTCTCGTGTTTTGGGACGTTGAATGGTGTGTTACCGCGTTTTCGATTCGCGTTGAGGGCACTCCAACTCGAGTATCAGGCTCTTTTTTCACAGCAGGACGTTTGATCTGTGCTGCTGGTAGAGAAGGATATTTACCCGCTTTGTTTGGACGATTACACCCAATCAGGCATACGCCCATGAACGCAATGATTCTTCAAGCGAGCATCACTATTACCTTCATCCTTTTGGGTGGTGGGTTTCGCTCGCTTATTAACTTCGCCGTGGTAGCATCTTGGGCATTTTTTTTCCTTACCGTATGTATCCTAACTTGCGTCTCTGTCACATGACTTAAATGCTCAAAAGGTCCTGGGCCTTGTGATATTGAGAATTAAAGAGCCGACGTTAGAGAGGTGAGAGCCATTTGCCCCTGAAGGAGATTGCCAGCAACAAACCTCGATATATAGACCGTATAAAACATGGATCACGACACCCCTAATATTCTGTGCAGTGCGTACTGCACCTTTTTCTTGGCGCACCAGCTGACCCCGACCCCAATCAGGTCGCCTTGCTTCTTCTGTACATGCCTATTATTGCCGCGCCCCTAGAAGCCATGGCGGTTCTTGGTGCGTGGAATCTAGTTGGGAAGGTTCCGTCCAGGTTTGCTAAACTTAAGCTAAACCCAGGGTTTGTCTTGGCTGGCATACCCATGTATTATATCACGCGACAAGGAGCACCTATGGCTCTGCAAAGTAGATTCCGTGCGCATCACGACTTGCATCATTTCCGATGGGCATCGTTGACCGGAGCTTCTTCACAGCATTTCTATCCCCCCTATTGTCACGACTTTGTGGTCGGTCAGCGGGGATGCCTGGGTTTGGTTGGCAAGCTGTCGCTACAGATGGTGATGATGGGATCGAGATGACCGAAGGTAGATAGATAGGCCGAAGCAAGTCTATTTAGATATTTAGACTTCGTCCCCGCAAAGATTTGATCATTTTTTATGACGGAAGTAGCATTCCTGGGGTCACGGTGTAAAGGGAGGTCTAGACATATATCCGTATGACCTTGTAGGCCGTTTCCGGGACAACGATCGAAGCTTGCCTGACTTGGAAGTTTGATATGATGAGCAGTGCCTGGCGCCATGTTCATGACCTGCACTGCCACTACCTGTACGCGACTTGTCTTAATGGCTATATGTTGCATTTGCGACCTTTTTCGTGGATGGATATCGAAACAACTCTGTTCCCAGTGCTTCTGTGGTCGGTCGTACTTGATTAGCCAGCGCATCACGTAATGTGCTCTGCGAGATACTTTCAACTTTCAAGAAAAAGCACGTGAACGACCGACCAGCACCTATGTTTGCATCCGTCTCACCGTGTCTTTTGGCTGTACGCCCATCTTCGTCCATCCGCGGACAGTCGGTCTGCAGGGGCCGCGTCTGGTACGCTCTTGGCCTAGCAGTCCACATAAAAACTTGGCCCCGGATTGTCCAGTACAAATGGCATTGGTTTTTTTCACTTCACGCCTCCAAGATAGCGTACCCACCCCCCCGCCAGCAAAAATGTCGATGTTTCAATCAACTACGCAACAGCATAATCCTTACCCGACAACACCTGCTTTTACGGATGATGTTGAATGGTTCAGAGCCTATCTACAGATCCACGCACTTAGCCGGACAAGCTGGAGATATGCCTATATCCTCTGGCTGGCCATAGGTCTTGTCACGTTCACTTTCACAATTTTTCATTCTCTTGGTTTGCGGTCAGGGACATTTGGTGCCTATTGGAGCAAGTGGTCATTACGTCGTCGGACATGGCGCAAGAAGCATGCTTTAGCTCAGGCCAAGAAGAGGGGTCAGCCTCATAAGCAGCCGCTTCTTTTACCCTCGAACGCGCAACTGCTTTGTCTCTTCTCCCTTGCAGCTGCATGTCTGGCGGCGGCTTTCCTAGGACCCGACTATATTGCTCCAAAGAAGAGGTTGTGGGAGTTCCGGCGTGCTGTAGTCCCTGACGTTGCAGCATACAAGCCTCAATACACCATCCAAAAGGCCTGGTGGACCTCTGGAGATAGAGCTGGTCTCATTACATTCGCTCTCTTCCCTCTTTGCATCCTTTTTGTCCTCAAGCGTCCACCTTTCGCAATTTTTGCCATATCCTTCCTCACGAATATGCATTTCGACAAGCTCGTCTGGCTTCACCGTTGGACGGGTCGGCTCATCTGGGCCATGGCGGCCTTGCATGCAACATTGTGGAGTGTGCAATTAGTTAAGGATAAACGCAGCGGCACGGGCAAAATTGCGTATGTCTATGCTTGGCAGTACCCAAGATTTATCTATGCCTGGACTGTGAGTGCCTATCCTCGTATCATCCTGAATGATACTTACCTGACATCTAAATTAGGCCTTTGCTCTACTCACACTCCTTATCTTGCTATCATTAAGTCCCCTCCGAGAGAAACATTACGAAATTTTCTATGCCTTTCACGTTATCCTCGTCCCTGCCTCAATCGTGATGTCCGCACTCCATCACCCGCCTCTGTGGTGGTGGTGTTGGTTCGCTCTTCTGCTATGGGCAGGGGAAAGAGCCTGGCGTGCATCAAACTGGCTGTATGTCAACGGTTTCCTATGCCGTCGCGTTTCTGTAGCTCCAATAGCTTCGAAGGATAAGAAGCTTTCTACCCTCAGCGAAAGCTGGGAAATGCATCCTTTCTTTCCGGATGTCGAAACTACCAATTTTGTAGCCGACCATGAAAACCATATCCGGGGTTTGTCTCGACACACACAACCCCCTTCGTACGCCCCATCTCCGGAGCCTACGCTTTATCACATCAACCGCCTCACCTCTTCTACTCACACCCTTCTACCTCCGGCGCCATCTACGTTTTCCATCCCCGTCGGTTATGCCCACGCAGAGGTTCTCGCCGGTCGCACTATACGGTTACGCCTCATACCCCCCGGCCGCCTCACCTGGGCCCCAGGACAACATTTTCTTCTTTGCATACCGTCCATATCTATGTTCGTTTCTCACCCCTTTACCTCGGCGTCTGTCTGTGACACACAGAAGCCAGGGGATGATGGGCGAATGATTACGTTTCTCATTCGTGCCAAAAATGGTTGGACCAAGGACCTATGGACGGCGGTGGTGGGATTGCTCATCAGTGGGCGTAGACACCCGGCTCAAGAAGTCCCTGTGGGAGCCACCTTACCAACAACAGGCGTACTATTGAAGGCGTGGGTTGACGGTCCATTTGGGTCCCCGGCGCGAACCAATTGGAGCTCGTATTCCACTGCCATGATTGTCTCTGGTGGGTCAGGGGTCTCATTCGGAATTTCTGTCCTGGAATATCTTTGTCTATGTATGAGCGGGAGGAATGGCCGATATTTAGGTGGTAATATGGGGAGAAGCAAGGCTTTTCCCATGCGACGAATACGGTTCATATGGATCTTAAGGGACTTCGGTGAGCCAATATCTACTGGTATGCAACTGGGAAATGATAGAGCTTATCAACGATCTCACACAGCTCATATGCAGTGGTGCGCAAGCATCCTGTGTCGGTGTAAGTTACTTGTTCCACAGGAATCACTGCAAGTTGACCTGTTCGTGACGAATTTCAATCTTCCGGTTCCCTACTCCGCCGGATTGAGCGATGCTGGGAGCAGGGCGACGTTGGAAATTCCTGATGCATCGTTTTCCGCAGCTCCCTCCACAGTAATCGAAGTCAAGGGTGTTTCACTTAACCAAGAGGACCTCATTAACGCACAAAGCGCCGATGATGGCTTTGTGGACCTAGCCTATTATAGCGGAGACTATAAAGAAGCCGGAGAGCTAGGTCATGAAGAGCATTCGCTGGATCTTACCAACTTCGATGGCGAACACGACGAGCGAATACCAGGCGAGAGTTCTCTCAACTCTGTTCTCAAGAAGGAGGGTACAATACGGCGAGCAATTACTATCAAGAGGAGAGCGTCCCGTAGAATCAAGCCATCTCCACACAGTGGGGTTGATTCTGGTTCAAGAAGCCTGTCCGACTTGCCAATATTCCCCGAAGAGACTAACGAACCACTGCCTTCATCCATATTCCCTCCAGGGTACCCCACCAGTCTGAACCCCGAGAACCCTGGACGACGTCAGACTTCTGCTAGATTTGTGGGCCAGGGGGACCAGCTTGTGGGAGGTTCCCAGGACTGGAAGCGAAGTTCGACTACCTCTTTTACAACCCAAGGGTCAGGCATGCATCCGTTGATCCGCGAAACAGCAGATGAACCGGAACTTGAACTTGAACTTGGTGACCAGGAGATGCGAGACATCAAGATTATGGCCGAGTTTGCGAGGCCAGGACGGCCGAAACTCGACTTGATTCTGCGGGATGAAGTGGTCATGGCTGGTGGTCGTATCGTTGTTGCATGTGAGGAGATTTATCACATCATCTCTTGACTTTCTGAGAATAATGATTCTATGAAGCTTGTGGGCCGACGACACTGAATGCGGTCATACGAAAGGCGGTCGCGTCTCAGATAGAGCCCCTGCGGATTCGACGAGGAGATAACAGCGGATCGATTGACCTTGTGGCGGAGGAATTCGGATATTGACCAGAGCACGGGCTTACGGACCAGTTATCTTCGAGGGACACTATATGATACTATATCAGTAGGTATTGACAGAAATTGACGATGGACAATGGACAACGAATAGTGGTACTGTATCGTATATGCCGGATAGTTGTACTATATTTTCCGATAGTGGTACCGTACAGAACCTTACAATGCACAATGTCTGAGCCTGAGCAAAGTCGGTTGGTTGCTAAAAGTACCTATGTGCGTATTACGTACTTAGAGTTCTCCTGGCGTTCTGTATATTTCCCCATATCATTCGCCCAAGGGGCATCACAGTGACTAGGACACAGAGGTGCATAGGTCAAATGGCCATTCCCTCTCCTTCCTTTACAGTCCCTCCTGGGTTTACCCTTCACACTGAGAATACCTCCCACATTCTGCTCCCATCCAAAAAGGAGGCCTTTCTTAACCCAGTACAGGAATTCAATAGGGATCTGAGCGTCGCTGCCATCAGGGTTTGGAGCGAGGAACTGAATAAGATAAAGCAAGAGCGATGGAAACAGTCACGGGAGAAGAAACTCAAGAGGGCAGAGAAGATGTCCACGCAGGATAGGAAACGCCTTAAGGTCGAGGAAGGTGTTGTGCAGGAAAAGTGAGTGGACTACACTGATTTATCTGCAACCGCCCTCACAGACGTTAGTGCATCAGTATCACCAGCTGCAGTTGTGAAAGTTGAGGATGCTGCTGCTGACGCAACCTCAGATCCTACTACTCCGGCGAACGAAGCGGAGGTAATGGTCTGCCCCGCTCGACGATATGACCTTCTTTACGCCCCTTCTACAGTATCGACCCCACAAAGTTGTAATATTGGAAGCACTATCTGCTACTGGGTTGCGATCCATCCGTTATGCTAAAGAGATACCTCTCGTCAGGTCAGCCTGCCGTTCCCATCATGCCCGTATTTTGACATCAAATCCAAAAGATACGTGATAGCAAATGACCTGTCACCCTCGGCTACTGCGGCGATGACACGGAACGTAGAGTTGAACGGCCTGGCCAGCACAGTAATAAAAGGGAGTGGACAGAACGCAGAAGCGGCTGAGTGCCAAGGAAAGGTCAGGGTAAACGAAGGCGATGCTCGGTGAGAAATATCTCAGAAGGGTTAAGTCACAGTTAATGATTGATGTATCTCGTCCAGCACTTTGATGTACTCACACTCCTCCGAGCGGAACCGTGTTGATGTCGTTGACCTGGACCCGTATGGTACTGCGGCGCCTTTTATCGACGCGGCTGTCCAATGCATCACTGATGGAGGTAATCTAACCACTCCCCATCAATCTACGCCTCAATTTCACCTGGGACCAATGCAGGTCTTCTGTGCGTGACATGCACGGACCTCTCCGTCCTGGCAACCAACAACTACCCGGAGAAATGGTGCGTCCTGCTATGTCGAATCTCACTTGGTACCAGTATTTAGCGCGTTGCAATAGCTATTCCAATTATGGCGGCATCTCAGTGAAAGCCGAATATTCTCATGAAGCAGTATGTTGGCATTATTGAACCTTATTCGCGAGTCATGATAGTGTTAGGCTCTCCGGCTGGTCCTTCACGCCATATCGACCTCCGCCGCGCGTTATGGCCGATATATTCAACCTCTGTTGTCTCTTTCGATAGATTTTTACGTGCGGCTGTTTGTGAGAGTGCAGACAGCGCCTATCGAAGTCAAGAAAGTTGCTAGGTACGTAGACAAGTTCTGCGGTGGTCGCTGCTTCTCATTTGTCTGCAGCAAAACATCGGTCTATTACGTTTGCTCAGGCTGTCAGTCCTTTCATGAACAGCCGCTTGGTAGAATAACAGAGAAGGTCAATGATCGAAGCGGCAACACCACCGTTTTGTTTAAGACGCATGCTGGTCCTCCCGTGTCTGAAAAGTGCCCTGAGTGTGGATCTTCGCTGCACATAGCAGGGCCGATGTGGAATGGGCCGATACACGACTCGCAATTCGTAGGCGAAATTCTGGAACATCTCGAAGGTAACGAAGACAAATACGGGACGTCGACTCGCATGAAGGGCATGCTCACCGTCGCAAGAGAGGTTGGTCATTTCGACTCCTTTTATGATACCTGTCCAGCGGTTTATCGAAGCACACAGGAGCTGAGTACACCATTCTACTTTACGCCTTCGAGGGTGGCCGGTTTCTTTCATTGCACGTGTCCCTCTTTGGACGAAATAGCGTCAGTGTATAACATTATGCGCAGCATCTCAGTTTAACCTTATCTTAATCTATGTCAGTTCTGCGCTGCTTCACGCCGGTCACCAGGTGTCTCGGTCGCATGCGGCGCCTGGGTCACTGAAGACAACTGCACCAAGACGGGACCTTCACGATGTCTATAGGTCCTGGGTCAAATCGCATCCCGTGAAGATGGAGAAGGTTCCGCCAAATTCTCCCGCCCGCGTCCTGCTACAAAAAGAGCCAAGGTATGATGAACCCCTTGAGATCCATGACGAGCTGAGGGATTAAATTGACTCATGCGCTGCGCCAGCTCCGAAGCTAATTTTGCCTCGCATCCCCTGGCCGTGACTCAGTCGTCCAAAGTTAAGTTAGTACGCTACCAACAAAACCCCACTCCAAACTGGGGTCCTGCCACGAAAGCGGAAAGTGGTACCAAGAGAAAACGGCACGGCAAGGATGAATGACCATATCGTAGCAGATTTGCAATATTTTTAGTTATATTAGATTCTGTGCTAGTGCTTGAGGTTGATGGGGGCATAGTACAATGATGTCGTCAAAAAAACGTAAATAATAATCTAAAGAGACAATGCCGATAAACGGACGACCATGAAGCAAAGGGAAGAAAAAAAAAACGTAAACATGACTTGGGAAACAATTCCAACACAACCTATGAACTGTCCTTGGACTTTTGCGCCTTCATACTAGTCTTTTTCTTCAACCATGCTTGGACTAGGAGGTCGCCTGCGGGTGGCCTAGCTTCATGATCGAACTCGAAGCACAGATCCAAGAAGTTTTGAGCGTCAACCGATATGTCAGAGGGGATGGGCGGCTTCGCACCCGAGGAACCAATCTGGGAATAATGTCAGCCAACCAAAAAGAAATTTTGGGAGGGATGATTCGACATGTGCCATACCTTGAAGATGGCCTGCATCTGGTTGAGCTGAGCCCAGGGATGCTCTCCTGTAATCATCTCGAGGATCAAGCAACCGACGCTCCATATATCAGCCTTTTTCGTGTATGCGACCTGTCTTACAACTTCTGGAGCCATCCAATATACGGAGCCCTGGAGGGAAGGTCTGTGTAGACGGTTCCCTGGCAAGAGGTCTTTCCAAGACGACTTTTGAGTCACATGCAAAGAAGATATAGGCTAGGACTTACTGTCTTCTAGTTTTTTTGAAATACCAAAGTCAGAAATCTTTATACCACCCTTGTTGTCCACCAGAACGTTTGCTCCCTTGATATCCCGATGAACGATGCCTCGCTCGTGAACGTAATTCAACCCCTCCAGAATCTGGCGCACAAAGTTGCGGACAAGAGGCTCTTCGAAAGCACCGTAGTTTCGCAGTAGGGCAGCAACGGAACCGCCTGGTACATATTCCAAGAAAATATTGAAAAACTCTTCATCGGAAGATGAATCTGGGTGGCGAAACGTCTATAACTGAGTGGAGAGGATGCAGTCGATGAAGGACGTACAGAGGTATTGGACAATATTCTCGTGCTGTAGGTCCTTTAGTAGTTCAATCTCCCGCTCCAAGGCATCGATCATCGTCTTCTTGCGTTCGTCAGACGCCGTTGTAGGAACTTCCACTTGTTTCACTGCCATGAGCAATCCGTTTGTGGCGTCCATGCCAAGGTAAACCTTCCCGAAAGAACCTGCACCAATCAGGGCACCTTTTATCCACTTGATGCCTGTGTGGTCGTCAATAAAAAAAAAAACCTACAAGTACAAAAAAGAAGGGTCCTCACCTCCTGACGCGATGGCGCGGCTTGTTTCATCGTCATCTTCATCGGTGGCATCGGACATATCGTCTTCGAGGTCAATCTCATCGTCCTCGTCTTCCCCGACACTCTCAGTAGGAACATCCACGGGCGCAGGAGGGATGTGTTCCTCGTCACCATCAGCATTAATGGTCGTCCAACCGTTGTCCATGTTACCATTTTCCCGCCGGCTTTCGACTTCAGCAGTGATCTCATCTACGGTAATGAAGCTGGCGCTGTCGGAGACATCCCGCTTGCTTCTGAGCTCCGTTATGTAGCTCATTCGCCTCGTCGACGAGCCCGACGATAGACGTCGCGCCAGTTTCTGCGCTGTTATGTTTTCCATTGACTCTGAGAAGGATTCAAGGGAGAAGTCGACTGGGGGTAAAACGTGGGCATGTGAATTGCGGTTCTGTGTGTTTGCCGTATTTTCCTCATCTTCGCTCTCTGGGGCGAGTGGGCTGTCATCACTGGTAGGCCGAGATGCCCTCGGAGGGTCTTCCTTCTGATTGCTACCTGTGGGTTCCAGGTATTGAATCGGCTTTTCGGGCACCGGTGGTGCGAGAGAGTAAGCCGAGTTGCGAAGCGATGATGCCTTGCGCGAACCGACGGTGCTGACGCTGAAGCGTGAAGAGGACCGCGGATTGAATGAAATGGTACTATCACGGCGACCTCCTGCCCTGAGCATACTATGCCGTGCAGTGCGCTCAAGTACTTTCTTCTCCGTGAACGGAAAATATTCCGTAAGGTGGTTAGTGATAAGCTCGCTGGGTGGCCGCTGACCGAAGAAGTTGTGTAATTTAGATGGGCCCTTGAAGAAATTAACAGGTCCCTTCTCTCCATGATCTGATAGCGTGGGAGAAGGTGATTCAAGGGCTTTTTCCGGATCTTCCACCCCCAAACCGCTAAGTACACTGACCGTGCTGGCGCGTTTCAGCCTTCTGGGTATTGGGCCCGACTTGTTTGTGGATAGAAGGTTGTCATCTTCGTGGTCGGGGGCTTTGGATGGGAATGCGAAACCAGTTGGACTTGCGGACTGACCCGGATTAGATGCGTGGTCCATGAGTCTAGGTCGCTTGGCTTTCGAGACACGTCGTAAAGTCAAGCCGCGCTCGCGGGCAGGGTCATTCGGAGGGGCGTGAGCAACAGCAAGCAGTTGAGCCTCCGTGAGAGGGCGACCTGTCAGGAAAAGCTGAGCAAGCAAAGACATATAGAGTGCGTAAATACGCACCTTGGGAAGCCTCGTTACCCCAATCGAGAAACACGCACCACCCATCGACTGAGAGCCCACCATCATTCGTACCAGCGCGATCAGGTCCTTCCGAATCTGTATTCCTAGCACCCAACTTGCCGAATTTCTTCAATACTTTCTCAACAATCTCAACGCCTCCTACACAGTCCTCTACATTTATCGTAGTTGAATGTCCTTCGTCTCCAAGCACGAATTTGACCAATTTGCGACGAAGGTCCACGAGTGAAGGTGGTGCATTTATCGCGGGAGGATTGGCGAACGGACCGCGACCCACTGCAAATGAAGGTGGTGGTGGTGGTGGAGAGGTGGATGGGGCAGTGGGTTGAATGGGTGACTGCTGTGGAAAGGATTCTGCTATGGGTGAGAGAATGTTCAGAGTTTGAGATGAGGGTTGAAGGCCTTGAGTATAGGAGTGGTTGGTACCAGATGGGCGCTGGTTAGGTTTGGTAGGAGTTGAGCTGCCTTGACTACCCGTGGAAAGATTCCGGGCATGGGTGGGCGTTGGAGCTGGAGATCGAGTAGAAGATCGGTGACTGGGAAGAGGTGACTGGGAACGATTGGGACTTCTGGCACTTGAAATGCTTGCTTTGGGATCTGGAGGAAGGCCATATCCAGACCATGAAGCAGCAGACTGGGGAGTGTGAATAATTGGGGCGGGTGGAAGGGGTTGTGAAGTGAACTCGGGTATCTCATGAGTAGGCGTTCTGCGGCCATGTAAAGCACGATTGGCGGTGCGGACGGACGATGCCGATGGGGGTGCCGCCGGTTGATATCCGCGGGGAACGGGTGGGAGGGGTATATGAGGAGCTCTGGGGCCGCTAGACTGGGAGGATCCAGGTGTGAGGGGTGTTGAGGAAGAAGAGGAATTGGCGATGGGGAAGGGGTGGGGAAGGGGCCTAACACGAAGGGAATCGGAACTGGTGGGATTGTCACGGATGATATGAGGAAGATTAGGTTGGGGGTTTGCGGAAGATCCGAGCTGAAGTGGAGGAGGACGGCCATGTTCTTGCCGACGCGCCGCTAATCGTGAGGCAGGTGAGGACGTAGAGCCGATTCTCCGATGCGTCAAGTCACCTTCATTCGCGTTAAGGACAACCCGCGGACGGAAGATGCCGTAGGTCGGTGAGCGCTCGCCGCGGTTGCAGCATCTCTGTCTGAGAGTCTTAACGGCGTTGAGAATTCTGAGTCGATCACCGACGCTGGCAATGCCAATTTCTTTGAGAGTTGGGTGGTCCAACTCGAGAAGGACATCTCCTCTGATGTCACTCGCTCGAAATGTTGTTGCGTGATGGCCGCATTTAATGTTGGTTAGCCAGGTGGAAATGTGAGAGTCGGACCAAGTGCGTAAGAATTCATGATAGTTCATGGTGGGGGGGGAATCAAGTAAACTAGCGGTGTGAGTGCTAGAAGTTGGGGTACCAGGTAGCGAACGAGGAGGGTACATGGTAGAGGATGCAGAGCGCGCGGGTTGATTGAAGGACGTATACAAGGCGGAAGGAGAAGCTGGTTGTGATGAAGGTTGTGGGAAGTTGTCGAGCTGATTGGCGGTCATAGTGGTTGCGGCCATGATTGGAGGGAGCACTGGTTCATACAGTCAAAGGTAAATATAAGAGATGATGAAGGATGCAGGTCAGACAATACCTTCAACAGAAAGCGAACAATGGGAAGTATATGCGCGTCATACAATAAAGAAAGTGAGATGGGTGAACCTCGGGCTGGGAGATATGGCGGAGTTATTGTTTATCCGACGATGGGGTAGCCAGTGCAGTGTATTGCAGGCAGTGCAGTTGCAGTGGGTCGACGGGAAACGGAGTGATCAAAACTATCACCTATCACCTATCAGCATCAGCTACAACAGTACAAGAACCTCATGGGTACATAGTTACCGCAGATAAATAATATGATTTTTTATTTTTCCACGGCCAGCGTTGCTCGCTTATTACTGTATCTGACAACTAAAGCGCTCATCCCATCAAATCATGGCCATCAATAAGCGACGGCCAGCGATCGGCATCGACGGTATTTTCGTCCCCCTGACCAAATAGGGTAAATATGGTGCCTGACAAAGTGCAGTGCATATAGTTTCACGTTGACCCCTCCCCCCTTTCTTCACTATTTTAACATCCTCGTCTCCCCTCCCCCGCCATATTCTTCACATTGGTCATTGTGGTCTTTCCTTCCCTCTTCGTTCTCTCCATACTCTTCCCTTATTTTGGGCTCTCCCTTACCTTCTTTCTTTCTCTCTCAACCCTCGGCCTACGCTCACTATAGAAAGAAATGCGTTTTCTATGGGCCACATGGTCCTTCCTCTCCCTCGCTACCCTGACGCTTGCGTCTCCGTACCGTGATGATCTCGTTCAATACAACATTAACATGAACCAGAATGCACAGTCCCCTCTCGAATACTCAACAACCCGTCCAGGCAATAAATATAACCCGTCACCCGACAACTGGCGGTCTATCCCTTTCTACACTATTCTCATGGATAAATTTGCTGATGGGGATCCTTCAAACAACGATTACTTTGGTACCACATTTGAATATGACTGGCGAGAAACCCAGCTACGTGCTGGCGGTGACCTCAAGGGCCTCGTATCCAAGTTGGACTATCTCCTGGGCATGGGCATCAAAGGCATTTTCGTCTCCGGTACTCCCTTTATCAATATGTTGTGGCAGGCCGACAGTAAGTTCTCCTTCTTTTACTTCTTTCCCGATTTGTTAATTTCGCTGCCAAGGCTATTCTCCCCTTGATTTCACCGTCCTTGACCCGCATTGGGGCACTCTCGATGACTGGCGGAATGCTATCGATGAGATCCATGCGCGTGGTATGTACTTTATGGCTGACTTCACAGTTGGCACCATGGCCGACTTGATTGGTTTTTCGGGGTTCGTAAAGGTTTATCATCTCACGCCTCTTTCTTTGCTTACATGTCCCAGTTTTTTGAACACGTCCACACCATTCGATCTCAACGAGCACGATGCCGTTTGGAAGCATCCGAGATACGCTCCCTGGGGTTTTGATGAATACAAAGATTTCCAGGCACGTGATACCCTTGTTTATTTATTCTAAGGTGATTATGCCGACCCGACGTCTCTACCAGATCGATAATACTCGTAACACTTCTTGTACACTCCCTAAACTCTGGGGTAGTGATGGCACCGTCATCACTGTACAGAGCAACGGGTGTCGGGCGTCTGACTTTGATCAATTCGGCGACATGGAAGCCTTCGGTGTCCATCCAGATTGGCAACGTCAGCTATCCAAGTTTGCGTCCGTGCAGGATCGTCTTCGTGAATGGAAGCCGGAGGTCATGGCCAAGCTTCAACATTTTGCTTGCATGGCTATTGAAGCCCTCGACCTAGACGCAATTCGTGTCGACAAGTCCACCCAAGTTACTGTTGATGCTCTCGCCAACTGGGCTACCGCTGCCAGACAGTGTGCCACCAATCTAGGCAAGAAGAACTTCTACATCACCGGTGAAGTTACTGGTGGTGATACGTTCGGCGCTCTCTATTAGTAAGTACTCATCGCAAACGCCTATGGTAAATATAATGACCGAATTTCTTCTCAGCGGACGAGGCCGTACTCCAACGCAACTACCCCCCGGTTTTCTTGCTGCGGCCAAACTTACCTCGGACCAGAACCAGTATTTCTTGCGTGACGCTCCGACTAATGGCCTAGATGGGGTGGCATTTCATTATTCCACATATCGTGCTTTGACCCGTTTCCTTGGCATGGATGGGAATCTTCAAGTCGCTTTCGATATTGATACCAACTTCGTCACTTCTTGGAATCAAATTTTTGTCGACGATGACATGATTAACCCAAATACTGGTGCTGTCGATCCGAAACATATGTTTGGGACTAGTAATTTCGACGTGTACCGCTGGCCCAGCTTGGAAAATGGAACACAGAGAGGCGTCTTGGCTACCTTCATAACGTCACTTGTCATGCCTGGTCTTCCCTTGGTAACTTTGTTTCGACAGCCTTTCCTCGTTGCTTATGGCTGACTTCCTATTCGCAGTTCTTCTACGGCGAGGAGCAGAATTTCTACATATATGATACCGGTGCTTCCAATTACCTCTATGGCCGGCAAGCCATGTTTAGCAACCAAGCTTGGCAGCGCCACGGTTGCTATCGCCTCGGTTCTGATCAGTATTTTAACATCCCTCTGGATAAGGCCCTCCTTGGTTGTATGGATGATTGGAATTCATTAGATCACTTTGATCCAACTGCCGACAGTCGTCGCATGTTTGGTCATCTCCTCTATCTGCGTTCGGCATATAGCTCTCTGCAGGATGGCTTCAACCTCGTTCAACGTGGAAATTGGACATATTTCATTCAACGTCCAGGCTCGAACCACACTCAGACAGAAATGGGCCTATGGTCAATCTCGCGATCTGGAATCCCCGACGTCCAAAAGCTCACTGGGGGCAATACAGATCAAATTTGGATGCTTTATACAAATGAGAATTCGACCCAAAGCTACCAGTTCGATTGCAAGTCGCCCCAGTGGATTTCGTCTCCATATGTGTCCGGCACCAAAGTGCGAAATCTTATGGCACCTTTCGAAACCTACACTCTAGAGGACTCCCTCTCATCCTTCAATAATGATAACAAACCTCCTTTCCAAGGCTGCCTAGCTGATGTCACTATGGATCCATACAGTTTCAAAGTACTGGTGCCTGCCGATGAATGGATCCCGCCGCGTCCCACACTTACCAAATTTTCACCTGGTCACGATGCCCGTATATCATCCGAAACCAATGGTACGACAGTCACAATCTCGTTTGAGTTTAATACTGCCATGAGCTGTCCTGGCGTCACAAAGGCTTTATCACTCACCATCTCTTCGTCTGGCCATGGTGGAAATCCCACCTTGGATGCTAACTCGGTGGTCTGCGGGGCGATTCAAAATGCCGACCCACCGAGGATTTCTGGTGATGTGCCGTCAGCCTGGTCCTGGTCAGCCACACTTCAAAACGTTCCTGACGGGATTTTGGCCTTGACTCTTGATAATGCCCCGGCAGACGATGGACAAAGAACAACTAGTGTATGGTATCGAATTTCTTGTTCGACACGCTTTACTGATTTCAATTCTTAGTCAAAGGATACACTCTTGATCCGCAAAGGAGCTTCTAATAACGTGATCGTATTCCCCGGATCTGATTATGACAACAGTGCTTTCGGATTCTCGAATGGCCAGTACACGTTTTCACACAAGGCCTACGGTGCGGACAGCTTCCGCTACTCGTGGAATTTCGGCCGTAATTGGACACAGTGGAAGAGCTGGGAGGATACGACGTTTATTGATTCTAGTGTGTTCGATAACTCGGACAACTTCTGGCCAGGCCAACACATCATGGTGCAATGTACGTTTGTCATCGCTCTCACCCACACAGACACTGAACAAATGTTCAAGATTGGAGCGACGTTGCGAAATCCGCCGGCGTTGTAGTTCATGCAGACCGCGGTTACGGTCTGCAGCGTCGTGTGCCGCAACTGCTCGCTCGTGGGCCGTTCAACTCCTGGGGCTTTGACAAGGGTATCGCCTCGGAAATGGTTCAAAACAGCCAAGGCAAATGGGAGCTGGAGATCATGTCAATTTGGCCAGCCTATGTTCAACTCAACGTATTTGGATACGATGACTATTACTACGGAGATGTAGATGGTGACGGCGTCCTGGATCGTCTGCCTCCGAACACCGCCGCGCCCAACTATCTTAACATGTCTGCACCACCACATCCCCATCTGGCTTGGACACTTGTCGTCGATGATACTGACATGACGTGGACCTTAGAGCCTCGTGGACAGTCTGCGGTGGGCGCTATCATGTATGCTCTCCTTCTCTCCATCCCGGTCATCACTGGTTCCCTTGCGGTCGTAGTCTTCATGTGGTCCTTCTATGGCATCAAGCACAACAAGTGGGGCGTTGTACCGAGCAAGGAACACACCCATTACTTCCCCATCTTAGGCAATAAGTCCAAGTCTGACTTGAAAGAACCCTCAATCATGTCGGAGAAACTCTTTGGTCACCATAAACCGACTGAGATCATTGGCTGGCCCGAAGACAAGAATAAGCGACGCAAGGTTCTTATCTCTACTCTGGAATACGAAATCATCGATTGGAAGCTTAAAGTGAAGATCGGCGGTCTGGGTGTAATGTCCAGTCTCATGGGCAAGGCGATGACCGACGTTGACCTCATCTGGGTTGTTCCCAAGGTCAAGGATCTTGATTACCCACCTGGTGAACCAGCGGAACCCGTTGAAGTTATCATTTTTGGCGAGCCGTACCTGATCGAAGTAGAGACTCACGTCTTGGACAACATCACCTACGTAATCCTTGATAGTCCAGTATTCCGCGCACAAACAAAGGCGGACCCGTATCCGGCTCGCATGGACGACCTCTCTTCAGCTATCTTCTACTCCACTTGGAACCAGGCGATCGCTGCAACTGTTCGTCGCTACCCTGACATCGATATCTATCATGTCAACGATTATCACGGAGCGCTAGCCCCCATTTATCTGCTTCCGAAAGTGCTTCCTGTGTGTCTGTCTCTCCACAATGCGGAGTTTCAGGGTCTTTGGCCACTACGCACAAAGGAGGAAATGAAAGAAGTCTGTTCGGCGTTTAATATCAGCAAGGACCACTGCACCAAGTATGTACAATTCGGAAACACTTTTAACCTACTCCACGCCGCCGCGTCCTTTATCAGCGTACACCAAAAGTCGGTTGGCGTTGCCGGTGTGTCCGACAAATACGGCAAACGCTCCTGGGCTCGGTATCCCGCTCTTTGGACTCTTAAGCATGTTGACTCTTTGCCGAATCCGGACCCAAGCGATATCGATGCCCTGGATGAAAATGCCATCAAGGTAGCCGATATAAAGGTCGACCAGAAGGCCGAAGCAGAGCGCCCTGAGCACAAAAGGCAAGCTCAGGAGTGGGCCGGGATCAAGCAAGACCCTCAAGCGGACTTATTTGTGTTCGTCGGCCGCTGGTCCAAACAGAAGGGTGTCGACCTTATTGCAGATGTCATGCCTTCCCTGTAAGTGTTTCCCTAAACTGTATGCCGACAATCACTTATGTCTTCTAAGATTGGACAAACGGCCGTCCATTCAATTGATTACTGTTGGACCTGTAATTGACCTCTACGGGCGCTTCGCAGCAGAGAAGCTCAACCGTCTTATGGAGCTTTATCCTGACCGCGTGTACTCGAAGCCAGAGTTCACCGCACTCCCTCCGTACTTATTCAGCGGCGCAGATTTTGCCCTGATTCCCTCTCGCGATGAGCCTTTCGGTTTGGTTGCTGTCGAGTTCGGCCGCAAAGGTGCGCTAGGCGTTGGTAGTCGTCTCGGTGGCCTCGGCTTGATGCCTGGATGGGTAAGCTTGTCAGTTTACACCCATTTGGACAGGTCACTGACTTTTTTTGCAGTGGTTCCCCGTCGAGTCTATGTCTACTGGCCACATGATGTCGCAACTATCCAAGACAATCAAGCTCGCTCTGAAATCAACGGAGGAGGAACGCGCGATTCTGCGGGCACGGTCTGCTGTTCAGCGCTTCCCAGTCGTGGAGTGGAGGCAACGTACGGAAGACTTCCATAAACGTAGCATCTACGCGAGCAGACATTTGGCCGGCCACGACGCATGGCGTCAGTCGGACGGTGCATCTGGTGGTATCACGGCCATTGCCGAACATGATGATTGGAACCCAGTTGACCAAGCTGTTCCGCCGCAACCGGACTGGGACGTGCAGAGTATACACAACAATCCCCGCTTTAATATTCCTGGCTCACCTGGTCAGTGGAGTCAAGAAACGCTCACTTCCGGCGGTGATCCCTTCCTGCATGCACCCCCTCGTATACAAGACGGCAGCCGGAACTCGATCAGTAGTAACATGTCAGATACAGAGGGCGATGCCTTCTTGCACAACCGTGGCGGGAATGGACAAGCGGAATTTGGAAACTTCTTGGACAAGGCCAATCGAACAATCGCCAGAGACCAGAGACACGCGCCGGACCCGTTCCTAGAGGCCCCTGCTCGGCCATTCGGTGCTCACAGCCGGGTCTCTTCTGTCGAGTCAATTGCCTCCATCGTGGACGAAAAGGCCAATTCCCCTCTCAACAAAGCTATCGCCTCGGTGAGCCAGGTTTATTTCTCACTTTACTGTACCAACCTACAATGTTGCAGTTTACCGACTCGGATGGTGGAGTAGCTCAAGAATTCGTAGCGAAGTTGCAAAACTTGTCTGCTGATAACTCGAAAGGGGAGTTGTCTATCGAGAGATTCCTCACGAAGAGCGAGGAAGCTTTCTTTGATAAGGTCCGGAAGGACAAGCTCTCCAGCGCAGCGAGTCAACGATCATCGCAGCGAGAATCGATGTGGGGGACACCTTCCCCATCACTCTACGATCACCCATCCCGGCCAACCTGTGTGTTTATCTACATCTACCGATCTGAACATCCTACTGACTTGATGCAGCTCCCAACACCCAGGGCCGGTACAGCGAATACGAGGGTCCGTTGGCCCATGACCAAGGGGAAGTTGTCATGATGACAGGTCTTCAGATCGCGATGTCTAGAGAGATCGGAGGCTGGCCCCTGTACACCATCGTCATTGCCCTCGGGCAGGTCCTTAGTGCCACTAGTTTCCAAATCACATTACTCTCAGGGGAGAGTTCCCAAGATAATCTGCAACTCTATGTTCTGGGTGGCGTCTTTCTTGCCGCGACCTCAGTGTGGTATCCGATGTTCCGTCTGAAGCCCTCTTTCTGGGTCCTTTCCGCGCCATGGCTCTTTTTTGGGCTTGCATTCTTCATCATTGGATTGCCATCTTTGGCTCCAGCTCTCCACCCCGCTCATAAAGTACTGTCCAGTGTGGCAACGTGGTGTTACGCTGTAGCCTCTGCGGCAGCGTTCCTCTTCTTTGGCTTAAACTTCGGGGAGGAAGCCGTGAGTACCCTCTCGTCGCCTAACCATACTCGACTGAAAGCACCGTACAGGGAGCTGCGACTGAGATTTGGATGTTGCGAGCTTGCATAGTGCAAGGCTCGCAACAGATTTGGGTGGCCGCGTTGTGGTATTGGGGTTTCCAGCTCCAGGAAGTGACGCAAGGCCATTTGGCACCCTGGTGGATTGTACTCATTGTCTGGCCACTCGCCGCGATCAGCCTGCTGTTTGCCTACCTGATGTTATATGGCTTGCCGGGTAAGCAATTTCGCTACCATTGAGGAAGAACCCGACGCTCACCTCCAACTAGAGTACTACCGCCAGACTCCTCCAAAGGTACCGAATTTCATCAAGACACTCTTCCGCAGGAAGCTTGTGCTTTGGTTCCTGGCATCCGAGGTCTTGCGCGATTACTGGCTCTCAGGGGTAACCTTTATTCTGTTTGTCCGTACCTTGTCGGTATTGAACGCTGTTTATAGCCATACGGTCGTAACTGGGGTTTCCTATGGGCTGTCCCAATTCCTAAATGGCAGATTGCGCTGTTGATCGTTTTCTTCTTTGTTGGCGTTTGGGCCGCAATGTTGGTCGTGCTCACTCACTTCAGCAAGACGCACACGTGGCTACTCCCCGTATTTGCTGTTGGTCTTGGCGCTCCCCGGTGGTGCCAGGTACGTGCTTTCCCTACCTTGACGCCAAAAGATTACCAAGAGAGCACCACACAGATGCTCTGGGGCACATCCTCCCTTGCCCTTTACATTCCCTGGGCCGGTAGGGCAGGTCCTTATCTGGGGATATCCCTTTGGTTGTGGCTTGGAGTTCTAGACGCCATTCAAGGTGTGGGCCTTGGCATGATTCTTCTTCAAGTAATTTTTCGCAATTTTCTTGCCTCCATACGTGATGTTGATTCAATTTCATCGTTCCACAGACACTCTCTCGGCTCCATGTCTGCGCGACTTTGGCATTTTCGCAAATCCTTGGTTCAATCTGTGTGATGGTCGCCCGCGCCACTGCCCCCAATAGGATTGGTCCGGAGAGCGTTTTCCCAGATGCCGGAAAATGGGATTTCCGGGACGGACTCTCAGGAAGTCCAATGGCCTCTCCCTCCTTTTGGATCGCACTTATTTGCCAGCTTATTATCGTCATCGGCTATTTCTGGTTCTACCGCAAGGAGCAACTTGGTATGTTGACAAGTCTTTTGGCAATGTTCTTGTGTTAACGTGTGCCTCTAGCACGTCCATGATGTTAGCATATTTTCTACATCTGGCGAGTATAGAATTTAATTTTGGAGTCATGGTCTTTGGTTGTTGTTATTGGACACTGTATTTGGGCATTTGCTGACCACATTCTTTTTCATACTACGTCGTATTGGATAAATGGACCTCACTCATCGTTGCGGTATAGTCATGCTTCGAAGTCTTGCACGTACATTTTACCTGTTGGTGATTACAATACACCTCCTCAAATAGGATTATATCAATGCGTCTCCCATAAATATCATAATATTGAGAGAACCGAGAAGGGTATCCTTTAAACGGCCTTAGGAGGCTGCAAATTGAAATTAACAGCATAGCGACCACTCATGCTAAGCACTGTCGCTAACCCACGATGAACCTCAGCATAATACTCCCCGAATGGAAACCGCTCCCCATCGATTGCCAAGTTGCCATCTTCCTGTAGAGGCTTGACGCGGTACGCGCTAGTCTTCAAGTAGTGTGCCTGAAAAAAAAAAAAGAATAAATCAGCGACTATGCAGGGGTCGGGAAATTACTGACATTATTCTGCCAGAACGTGGCGCCTTTTTCCGCGCCGTCGAGGCTCTTCCACATTTCAGTGCGGGACAACTGACAAAAAAAAAAC